>MDKH01072125.1:0-55095 GCA_005239495.1 Nicotiana undulata | reverse complement strand
ATGGCCTGGGCACTGGGCAATTTCTCGCACCTGCGGGCTTTTGTCCGCTCCTGCGGAGCCGCGCCTGCGGAGAATAGGCCGCTCCTGCGATGGCCTGAACCCTTGGGAAGGGTCGCGCCTACGGGCCTTTGTCCGCTCCTGCAGGGCCGCGCCTGCGAGCAAAATTCCGCTGGTGCGAACCTCGCGCCTGCGGTTCATGGACCGCAGGTGCGGTCACACCTGTAAATTCCCACCAGCAGTTCATTTGCTGGTTTTTGACCCCTGGTCGGGGTCCGGGAGACCCCTGGGCCCACCCGAGCCCTCGACAAATTATACCAACAAGTCCCAAATCACATGACGGACTTTCTCGAGCTCTCAGAACACTAGGAACATCATTCAAACCAAGAATCACTCTCTAAAACCCCTTAAATCAAGCTTAGGATTTCAAGAAAAATTTCAACGGCTCATCAATACGCCGAACGGGTCTACACTGCTCGGAATGACCCCAAATTTTGCGGACAAGTCATAAATGACTGTACGGAACTATTGCCAGTTCCGGAATTCCATTCGGACCATGATATCACGAGGTCCAATTCCAGGCTGAATTCCAAATCACATGAAATCCTGAATTCCAATTCAGGTGCCGAAATACTCCCGGGTCATCAGAAACCCGAGGCGAACACACTCCCAAGTCCGAAATCATCATCCGGAGCTGCTGGAGCTGTCAGAACTCGATTCCGAGGTCGTTTGCTCCAAATGCTGCTCGGAACCAAAATCAGCCAAATAGGCTAGCCTTCAGGAACCAAGTGTTCCTGAACTGGCCAAAACACTTCCGAATCTCGAACTACCGGCCCACACAATTCATAAGGCACGAGTAGTCGCTATAGGAAGAGTCATTCACGGGAACGGAGTCCCAACACACGAAACGACCGGCTGGGTCGTTACAATTTAACCAGCGTTGGGTCGGGTAGGATTTAGGGATTGGGCCTGGGTCTTTGGGCTAGTATAATTAGGTGTTTAGGCTGGTTTAAATTAGGCTATAATTGAAATTGAAATAGTCCATTTGTTAAATACCCGAATTAAATTAGTCAAAATAATTTATAACAAAATTAATAATTATAATAAAAGAATCCTATGCATGGAAATAATTTAAAAATGATTATTTAGTATTTAAAAATATAAACGACTTATTTCTGGTAAAAATGATACGAAAATTATATACATGGGTTGTAATAGCAAAGTTATTGCAATTATAGCCAAAAGGTGCCAATTTGGCTATTTATGGAATAATTTGGCCTTAATAGGACCATAAGTAATAAATGAAGTCAAGAAATGTTTTTGAAATTATTTGTGATACAATTTGGTAATTATTTATTGGAAATAAATACTGGATAAATTAATAAAAGATGTAGAAAAATTATGGAAAAAATACAAATTGGTATTAATGCATGATTTTGAATGTATATATGCAATTTTAAAATATTTTGGTAAAAATTGGGTATCAACAAGGTTGTCCGGGGTTTTGAGTGTTTGGGTGGGACATCCAGAACACTAAGTGAGAAGGACAAGTTCGCGAGGTTTCGATCATGTTCAAGTTCCCCTTGCAGTTTCAATAGCCTTTGTTCAAGTTGTGACACATCATCATTCTGGACCTGAGTCCCCTGACTGTCTGAAGCTTCTTTATGTTCAGCTGGTGTTGTGTTCTCTATTCTGATGTTATTCAAGTCTTCCATTTTGCCCTTGACTTTGCCTTTAGGTGGACTAGGAGGAGGAGAAGATGGAGGGCCCCTAGATCTTGTATGGTATGTTGATGATGCCAGAATGCACGAACCAACCTTTGGGGAAGGAGAATAATCAAAAGAAAAAATAAAATAAAAATAAAAGGTAGCCAAGTCAGTGAGGATTATGATAAAAGTATTTGCATTATTTAAACACATATTGCCGAATTTGTAAATGCGCGTCCTAAATTTGGGAGCCTCGTTATGCCCAAGGTAGGCCTAGCGACAAGTTGATTTGGAGAACTTAGATGCCGAAATTCCTCATTTCATTAATGTAAATAGACGAATCCCAAAATGACACTAAAAATAGGAAATAAGTCACTAATGGCACTTGGCCTTATTACATTAATGAAAGTAAAAAGGTAAATCTAGCCTATTTTCTCCCATAAGGACCTTCCCCAGATTCAATATTCTTGATTCCATCGAACAAATCTCCCAGCTCGCGCAGTTCCAGCAGCAGGTATGCTTTAGCCAGGTGTCCTCCTTCAATCCCCTCGGCATTCTGGCAATCCTCGACCCTTTTGATTATTTTTCCTTCCAGCTCCACTATACCTCGCTCCAAGTATTCCAGCTTCCCGTTGGAAAGGATAGCCATCTCTTTTCACTCCTCAATCAACCTCTTGTTGGTCTCATGTATTTCGCGGTGCTCGTTCTCAGAATCGTGGATCCTTTTGCGCAGCCGGTTGTACTTGACCTGAGCCTCAGCATTTTCATGTTGCCTCGGCTGATTCCCGGCCTCACTAGCCCGTCCAAGTCGTCCTCTAACCATGTCGGGTAGAAAGGTGCACATCCTGCATGGTACCTATCTGGTTCAATAGTATTCTTCTCCATGATGATTTTGCAGTGCCACATGTGTTGGGCTTTACACTTGTAGGGGACGTCGTCGTCCTGGAAATCCGCTCTGAAGTGACTCATCTTATCAACCCTCAGCACAACTTGCTTTCTGCCTGCCTGCCTCATGACTCGGAGAGGAACATAAGGATATATACCTCTCAACCCGATCAACACTAAGTGTGGTGCATCCCTGGACCTGATGATAAACTCGTCCATCGGGAACCATTCGAACATCCATTGATCCTGTTCCTCAGTCAGATTATCAAAGAATTCCACCCACTCATTGGCGGTTTCTGGCTGAGCAAATCTGTTTGGAATGTAGGTCATCCGCTTGGGGTGATGGAAAGCAATGTGGTCATTCCAAGCCCTTCGCGGAAGTTCTTGGTGGTGTTGGCCCTTTTGAAGATGTTCTAAGAGCCATAGTTGCAGCAACAGGTTGCAACCCTCAAAATGCTTAGCTCCTCTTTGACAACATTCCAAGGCTCGATAAATAACAGCTAGGATCATAGGGACAATGCTGAAGGTTTGCCCATCGATAACTTCCATCAAAGCCCTGGTTACCATGGCTAACTTGGTATGAATACTTTCCCACTTTGTCGGAAACACTATCAAGCCCAGAAAGCACACAATGAACAAGAATACCCTGCGGTGGATGTGACCCAGAGACGTGATGGCAAACTCATCATGATAGGTACGGTATGATTTTCTATGACTGTATCTTTCATATAGGTACTTGAAGGGTATGTAGGATTGTTTCAAACACTCCAATTCAGCGTTTTTCTTCAACCCTATCATTTTCAGAAAACTTTTGCCCGTGCGGTTCTCAGGTACCAACAACCCGGGGCTTTCCCAAACTAACCCATCAAGTCCTCTTATTTCTTCTAAGAGTGGCATCATTTCAATATTCCCAAAGCGGAATACAACTCTTTCACTATCCCAAAACAAAGTAGCGGCCTCAATCAGCATATTGTTTGACTGGATGTCCAAGAGTGACGACAAGTTGCCTAGATACTTCTTTACGTGTTTCTTATCACTGGAGGAAAGGTCTTCCCACCAATTTAGGAGCATTGGTGGGATATTGCTGGCCATACCGATTCTGGGGACCTCGTGCCTCATTTTCTGCAAGACAAAAAAATTGTTAGTCCCTTACCACTACCAGACTCGACTATTTATACACTTATAATTAGCATACAAGAATTTAGTTCTCCAAATTAATGCACTGAACGTGATCGTGTCCGTTGGGATTATGAAAACCACGGTGGACTTTTGGATAAGGCTGTCTTAAAGGGTTATTGTGCGGACGACATATTAACCCGGCTAAGTTTAACCATGATGCATGCATAATATAACAAGAGTAAGGTTTTTATGGGGGTTTAGATTGGTACACTCTAGCGGACAACTCAAGGGGGAAGGCACGGAACCATCGACTGCACCGCTGATCGACTGGTTTTACTGCAAATAAGCCTTTCCTAATTTAGGGGGTGATATTAATTGGAAGAGCACAACCACTCATCAAGCGTTGCTATAGGATTTGTATAGGCACGAGTGGAGTATGATGTTGAGCATGATTATGCAGTAATAAATATGCAATAAATAGAATATTGTCATGTATTTGCACGTTATGAAAGCAATAAGTACAGCAGTTATAATTGAAAAGAAGTTAAATAAGAAAACAAAGAAACATGTTAGTTTCATTTTGAACAAAATTGATACTTGAAAATAAGCAACTAATTGCACATGAAGGAGAAAGGGAAAAGGTGCAGGTATTAACAAAGTAAGACACATTTATTGAAATTCACAAAGCGATTTGTAATGGTAAGAACCTAAGAATCCCCAGCAGAGTCGCCATGCTATCGCACCCCCTTTTTCCTCTCCTTACCCATTAGTCAAGGGTTTTGATATTATTGGGACAACTCGTTTCCTTTTGAGATAAGGGGTATAAGTAATTTGAAGACTCGCCACCTAACGAATTAAGGCGCGTTAGGGCACCTACTACGGGTCATTTATAACACTAATTGTATAACCAGAGATTGGGTAAGGGCTTGAAATTAATTCAACGGGAAGGTGTTAGGCACACCTCGAAGTCCACAATTGTGGGTCCCGACCAAACTTACATTGTGAATTAATCAAGTAGAAAATAGGCAGTCTAAGCACACATATGTAAAGGGATAAGGGAGGTCCTAAGTTGTTTATCCTATAGGATCACATCTATGCAATGCCTGGTAATCACTCCTCAATGAGGGGCTACGCGTTTGCCTACTGTTTTAAGACCTGTGAAACTTAGCAGTAAACAATCAGAACGCGTAGTTTTTCAGTTTATACAGGGATTAATTACCTAAGGCTTGCCTAGGCTTGGGACTGTGCATAATAACAATTACAAGTTATTTTAAATAGTTTTGAAGTTATTTAACTACAAACATGTTGTTCTAAGTGACGCAGGTTTTAAAATGACAAGTTTAATGCCAGTTATACTCAGAAAACACGCACCTATATGTGAGATTGTTTTTATGCCTTTTCATGGATCAGCGACATATTGTAATTAGACTAGTCATATTCAAACGAATGCAAAAAGGGTTCCTAGAGCATGATATCTAAATGCACACAGGACTGACAGTTTTATGTTAAGGTTATTTATTAACCTAGTAGCAGGATTTCTAAGAAAAAGTGCTTATGCAAAATTAGGGCATGGATTAGTGATATGTGATATGCTGAAACAATAAACGTGAAGCCCTAAGAACAGGATATCTAATGCCTATTCAGCATGATTTTTGATGCAAATGAACACATTAGTCCTAAGGCATGGTTTCTAATGCAAATTCATTGAATATAAGACCTACAACATGCTTTCTACCCAATAATATCAACAGTACCATACGGCTACCCTCCCAATTTCACTAGCCACCCCAATATTTGTTTACAAATAATTATTACATACCAATGGTTGAATGAATTACATAAATGAAAAGGAAATTAAACTATAAGGAGCCTGAAGCAGGCCCAAATACAACTTGAGAATACCAGGGCTTCAGTAGTTTCAAGCGCCAAGGATTTCATAGCCAATTTCATGTCCAGGTGTGTCAGAGTTCCCTAACGACCTCAAGGATCCCGAAAGTGCTCACACCTAGACTTTCATAACAAGGATTGAGTAAGTGCGGTGTGGAAGGGCCATCCCCAGTGTGCCAGGGTTTAGAGGGATCTCAAAAGGGTCCCAAGGCAGTCACACACTGGAGGGGCAGAACCTAGGGACTTAAGAGTAAAGTGAGAGTGCTTGACATAGTTTTGAAAAGGTTTTGACAAGAAAACAGTATTGAATTGATTCAAGAAGGAAAGAAGTTTTCTGAAAATAGGAACTGATTAGCAGTAAAACAGCTTTTGAAAACAGTGTGAACACTTATGAGAAATCAGCAAACAGCTTAAACAGGTTCAGCATCATTCAACCACAGATTTCACTCAGGGAGTATGGGAATTGGGGACACATAGAACACAATAACACTGGTTCAATTAGAACACATAGCCAAAGTTATTTTAACACTAGATAACTTAGCAAAGCAGATTGAGAAAGTGCACAAGTGAGCAGATTAGACAAACGAATTGAAACATGCTAGATACGACAGTTGGCAGATTATTAGATGCACTAGTAACAAGTTAAATAGGACAGAATTCATACATGCTAGTGATTAAGTAGTATAAGTTAGACATGCTGGGTGAAACAATAATTTAGACATGCTAGTTACACATTGAACATCCAAATAATAAGCAGGAACAAGACTGGAAATCAATGAACTAAAGCAGTAACGAAACACATAGAGTTTTGATCTTGAAATTGAATTTGGACATACCAGTTAAGGAGAGCAAACACAGAGTATAGAGTAGGTGTAGTGCAATAACTAGCCCTAGCTTACAGTCGGTTAGTTCAGTAAAAGTAGCAAATAACAAGAAAGAGCAGAGAGCTTTAAGTGTAAGAGAGAATTATTAAACTAGTGTTCGTGTGTGTTAGTGAGAATGGAGGAGAGTATATATAGTAGTTGAGAGCAGAGTAAAATAAGGTAAAGTAAATCAATCATTAACAATTAAGGAAGCCACAGAATCAGTCAAGCAAAATATCAGTAAGTCCTCCCTTAATTAAGGGGTAACCAGTTAATGGTAAAAAGCAGGGCAGATAATTAAGGAAAGAAATCAAATAACTTAAGTACGGGATAGGTAATTAGGGGTAAATACATAAGAGTTTAATTAAGGAAACAATCAGTAAGAGCCAGCAAGTACCACAGTTAATCATAAATAAGGCAAGAAATAATTTAAAGGTTGTAAAAATAAGGAAAATAGCCGGAAATCAGCATATAGGTATTACCATACCAAATCAGTGAATAAAGGACTCGTAATAATACTGATTTTAAGGAAAATATTATAGGGTTTCCATGAATGACAGATAGGCTAAGTATAACACATAAAATCAGTCAAGATTTGAATCCGACATCCTAATAGAAGCACATCAGTGTAAAATCATAAGCCATTCAAATTAAATGAAGGAGAAATCATATGAATCAAAGTACAGAATAGAGTTATGTATCAAATAACACGGATTGACTCAGAATCCAAACATAGTGTCAAAAAATAGGGGTTTCAACATAAACTAGTTAGGGTTGAAGAAAAACTTAACATAATTGATTAAAACACATAAGAATCATAGAATAAGCACTTAAAATTAGAAAACGTTTTGAATAAGATTTTCAAGGAAACGCTTGTTAGGAAGAAATGAAAAGACACTTGAAAATCAGAAGGTTTTTCATAAAAACAAGTAAAATCAGTTCGCTCCTCCTCAGATATGTACAGATCTGAAAAGTTTAAGAGACGAAATTAGGGTTTTGTAAAAAAAAAGCAGAGATGAAGATATTGGCTTCGAAACCCATAGGTTTAGGCAAACAATAGAAGGATCTTACTCAAAATCGAGCCATGGCAGCTTGAAACAAGCAAGAACAGGCCAAAGGTGTGAGTTGACTGACCCTTGTCTCTTGAGGGCCTTAGAGACAGTAATACCAGCGTAAGAAAGCCATGCGAGGCCTGAGGGTGGTGAGGAACCACCATGGTCGACGGTGGAGAGTGCCGGCGAGGGAGAGTTAGGGTTAGGTCGGAGAGGATTTGGAGGGGAGGGGAAGGGGTGACGTCGGAGTGTAAGAGAGAAATGAGGGGTTTTGGAGGGGGTAGTTTAGGTTAATTAAGGAAATGATGAATCTGGACCGTTGTATCAACGGCCAGGATTCAACAGGATTTGGGTCGGATCAGGTAAGTGTTTGGGCTTGGTTATATTGGGATGGTTTAGTTAGGTTGTTTGGGCTGACTTAGTTAGGCTAGAATTGAAATAAAATAGGTCCATTTGTTAAATACCAAAATAAATTAAATAAAACAATTTATAAAGTAATTACTAATTATAAAAAATGAATTCCATGCATAGAAACATTTTTTAAAATGAATATTTAGTATTTAAAAATATAAAAGACTATCGTTTGGTAAAAATAACATGAAAATTATATGCATAGGCTAAATTGCAAAGTTATTGCAATTGTAGCCAAAAGGTGCCAAATTGGCCATTTATAGAATAATTTAGACTTAATCAGACCATAAATAGTAGTACTAAATCAAGAAATGTTTTGAAATAACTTGTGATGCAATTTTGTAATTATTTATTAGAAATAAAATACTGAGCCAATTAATTAAAAAAATGTAAAAATTATGGAAAAATATCAATTGATGCTAATGGATGATTTTGAAGACATGTATGCACTTTAAAATTATTTTGGAATAAAATTGGGTATCAACATCTAAAAGAATCCAGAGCCCTGCGCACAAAGGTAGCACGATTCACCTTGTCCTAAGACATAACATTGTTTAGAAGGATGTTTGATGGTCCTTTAGCGATATGTCTGGGGCCAAGAGATACTGAATACGTTCTAAGGAAAGTCCACAAGGGAACTTGCATAGATCATACCGGTGTCGAATCATTGGTCCACAAAGTGATCAGGGCCGAATACTACTAGATCGACATGGATAAAGATGCAACGGAGTTTGTTTGAAAATGCGACAAGTGCCAAAGGCATGCACCAATGATTCATCAACCCGGGGAACTACTCCAATCGGTTTTGTCCTCGTGGCCGTTCATGAAGTGGGGAATGGACATCGTTGGCCCTTTTCCATCGACCCTAGGTAAAGCTCAGTTTATTTTATTTATGACTGATTATTTCCCTAAGTTTATTGAAGCACAAGCTTACGAGAAAGTCAGGGAAAAGGAAGTCATAGACTTTATTTGGGACCACATCATACGTCGATTCGGGATGGCCCCCGAAATTGTATACGATAATGGAAAGCAGTTCATTGGTAGCAAGGTGACCAAATTTCTCGAGGATCACAAGATCAAAAGAATCCTATCAGCGCATTATCATCCCGGTGGGAACGGACAAACCGAATCGACCAACAAAACCATCATCCAAAATCAGAAGAAGAGACTAACCGACGTCACAGGAAAATGGAAGGATATCCTACCCGAGGTTCTTTGGGCATACCGCACAACATCGAAGTCTAGTACCGGAGCTGCCCCATTCTCATTATTTTATGGTTTCAAAGCTCTAATATCGGTCGAGGTCGGAGAACCTAGTATCAGGTTCCGATATACAACAGAAGCGTCAAATAAGGAGGCCATGAATACGAGCCTAGAATTACTGGATGAAAGACGCGAAACCTCCCTCGTCTGATTGGCATCCAAAAAATAATGGATCAAGAGATACTACAATCGAAGAGACAATATTCGACATTTTAGCATCGGGGACTTGGTGCTAAGGAAAGTCAGCCTCAACACTCGAAATCCGAACGAAAGAAAATTGGGTCCAATTTGGGAAGGACCGTACCAGATTCTTGAGGTCAAAGAAAAATGGTCCTACTGTAAGGACCCGTAAAATATTTAACCAAAAACTCGAGATTTCGTCAGCAGTAGCAGGGGAGTCACTTTATGCCCAGTCAAGGCAACAGGGGGTCCCACAATCAGGGCCGATTACATGGGAGATTCCAGTAGCAGGAGAGGACCATATGCTCTAAGTGTGGGAGGATACATTTGGGAGTCTACTACCTGGACATGCCAGTATGTTATGGATGCGGGATGAGAGGCCACATTAAGAGGGGGTGTCGTGCATCCCGCCAGGGTGCGGGTGGGGGCACAACTCAGTCATCTAGTCCTACAACTGCTACATCTTCAGCACACCCTCCAGCTCGAGGCTTCTCAGCACCCGCAGGGCATGGTGCAGCTAGAGGTAGTGCACAGAGTTCGGGAGGACCCAGACGGTTCTATGCTATGAGTGGTCGACATAGTGTAGAGGCTTCTCCTGATGTTGTTACAGGTATATTTACTGTTCAATCCCATGATGTGTATGCCCTTATTGATCCCGATTCTTCTTTTTCCTATGTTACTCCTTATATGTTACGAGCTTTGGCATAGAATCAGAACAGCTTCATGAGCCATTCTCTGTATCTACTCTGATTGGCGAGTCTATTACGGTTGCACGGGTTTATAGAGATTATGCTGTAACGGTGCGTGGTCGGGATACCATGGCTGATCTCATTGAACTGGGAATGATTGATATTGATGTAATAATGGGAATGGATTGGCTTTACTCATGTTTTGCCAAACTCGATTGCCGAACCAGAATTATGAGGCTTGAGTTTCCTAACGAGCCAGCTGTTGAGTGGGAGGGGAATAATGTTATGCCAAAAGGTAGGTTTGTTTCTTACCTTAAGGCTACGAAGATGATCAGGAAGGGGTGTATTTATCATTTTGTCCGAGTTACGGACACCACTGACGAGGTGCCTACCCTTGAATCTGTACCAATTGTGAATGAATTCCCTGATGTCTTCCCGGATGAGCTCCCCGGGGTTCCTCCAGACATGGAGATTGATTTTGGGATTGATGTGCTGCCAGGAACGCAGCCTATACCATTCCACCTTATAGAATGGCGCCGGCGGAATTAAAAGAGCTAAAGGAACAACTGAAGGATTTGCTAGAGAAAGGTTTCATCTGACTTAGTGTGTTGCCTTGGGGCGCACCGGTTCTTTTTGTGAGAAAGAAAGATGGATCGCTGTGGATGTGTATTGACTACCGACAACTCAACAAAGTCACAATCAAAAACAAATACCCATTGCCAAGAATAGATGCTTTATTTGATCAATTACAAGGTGCTAAGTTCTTCTCCAAAATTGATTTGGGGTCCGGGTATCACCAATTAAAGGTAAGGGAACACGATATTCCGAAAACAGCTTTCAGAACCCAGTATGGGCACTTTAAATTTTTGGTAATGACTTTCGGGCTGACAAATGCCTCGGCAACTTTCATGGAAATTATTAATCGAGTCTTCAAGTCGTTTCTTGACTCCTTTGTGATAGTGTTCATTGACGACATCCTTGTATATTCACGAAGTCGAGAGGATCATGTCGACCACCTCAGGGCAGTTCTGCAGACTCTTCATCAACACCAATTGTATGCAAAGTTCTCAAAATGTAAATTTCGGCTTGAATCTGTTACATTCCTGTGTCATGTCATCTCCGGAGAAGGAATTAAGGTTGATCCTCAAAAGATTACAGCGGTGAAGGGTTGTCCTAGACCTACTACTCCAACAGAGATTCACAGTTTCTTTGGTGGTATTATAGGAGGTTCGTGGAGGGGTTCTCCACTCTTGCCTCTCCATTGACTAAACTGACGCAGAAAGCGATTAAGTTCTAGTGGTCCGATGCTTATGGAAGGAGTTTCCAGGAATTGAAATGAAGATTGACTTCGGCGCCGGTATTGACCCTGCCAGAGGGTACAGAGGAGTTTTTGGTGTATTGCGATGCTTCAAGGATCGGTCTTGGGTGTGTATTGATGCAACATGGTAAGGTTATAGCTTATGCTTCAAGGCAACTTAAGAATCATGAAAAGAACTATCCAAGTCATGACGTAGAGCTTACGACAGTGGTTTTTGCATTAATAATTTGGCGTCACTATTTGTATGTGGTCCATGTAGATGTAGTCACTAACCACAAGAGTCTTCAATACATTTTCAAACAGAAGGAATTGAACTTGAGGCAGAGAAGGTGGCTTGAGTTGCTCAAAGATTATGACATCGACATTTTGTATCATCTGGGGAAAGCTAAGGTGGTGGCAGATGCTCTTAGTCGGAAATCTATGGGTAGTTTGGCTCACTTTGAGGCATGTCAAAGGCCCTTGGCCCGGGAGGTTCACCAGTTGGCCAGTTTAGAAGTTTGTCTTGCGGACTCTAATGAAGGGGGAGTGATTATGCGAAATATGGCGGAATCATCGCTTGTGGAGGAAGTCAAGTAGAAGCAATACAATGATCCATGGATTCATAAACATAATATTACGACTTTTTAATTTGTCATCGATGATGGTACATTACGATACAAAGGGCGGCTATGTGTTCCAAACGTAGATGGTCTTCGGGAAAGAATCATGGCAGAAGCTCATACCTCTAGATTTTCCGTGCACCCAGGTTCTATGAAAATGTATCATGACCTCAAAGAAGTTTACTAGTGGAATGAAATGAAGAGGGGTGTAGCGGACTTTTCTGGAAAAATGTTCAAACTGCCAACAGGTGAAGGCTGAGCATCAAAGGCCCGAGGGGTTAGCAGAGAGTATAGAAATTTCAATGTGGAAATGGGAAATGATCAATATGGATTTTGTGGTAGGGTTATCGCGCACTAATGTCACGACCTGATTTACCCTCTGAAAGGTATCGTGATGGCACCTAGTCTCTACGACTAGGTAAGCCTAAATTGCGGAAAAATCTTAATTCAAAAGCGATAAAATAAAGACAGAAAAGGAAAAATATAAGTAGACATAACATAGCCGCTCGGCATTTGCAAGTATAAATCCCAAAACCCGGAAGGTCACATGATAGTCACAAGCTTCTATACAGTAATAGCTCTATACAACGGGAAAGAAAAATATATAGAAATCTCTATCTAGACCGGAATGGAAGGTGACTCGGAGATTCTGTGTACGCGGCAGAATTATCTTACGGTCTCCTCAGTAGCAGCTGCGACGACCCCGACACGTAGTTGAGAACTCAAACCTGAATCTGCACACGAAAAATATATGCAGGAAATGGCACGAGTACACCACATTCAGTACCCAGTAAGTGCCAAGCCTAACCCAAGTCAAGGAGTGATGAGGTCAGGTTAAGGCTCTATTGGATTTATAAAAAAACAGTTTAAATAGTACGGAAAAGAAATAAGTTCTAGAGTAGACAGTTAAAGGGAATAAGCTGAAATAAGATAGTAAAAAATGGATCCCTCGGCTCAGCACAACATATCACACAATGGAATCTCCTGGGACATACCGTCCCGTAGTTCCAATTATAAGCATGCAGTACAAAGGGGATCTCCTAGAATACGTCTGTAGTCCACAATTTAAATACGCATTGCGAAGTAAATGCCAATAAATATCAATTCTGGCATTACATCAAAATACAGTAGGGAAACAGGGGAAACTAACTAAACATGGCGCATAAAGTGTCAATTAAGCAATTTAATATGGAAACAATAAGCATGCTTTCCTAATCTAAGATGAGCAATTAAACAAGTAGAAATGATGTAATAGAAGAACAAGGAAAAAATGGGATTTTTGCAGAAATGGACCGTGTACATACTCGTCAACTCACGTACACGGCGCCCACACAACGATTATATCAAAACAACCTAAGGGAAATTCCCCAACACAGAGTTAGGCAAGCCACTTACCTCGACTGCTCTACTCAACTCGAAACCACGTTCTTTCCACGAGTACCCGACTCTGAATGGACCAAATCTATTCAATTCAATTGCATAATATAAATATCACTTTAAGAAATCAATCTAGCTAAATAGTTCGAAGCTAATACGCGAAATTAGGAAAATTGCCCAAAAAGTCCCTCGAGCCCACGCCTCGGAATCGGGTAAGAGTTACAAATTCCGGACACTCTTTCACTCACGAGTCTAACCATACAAGAATTACTCGAATCGGATATCAAAACCTCGATAAAAACTCAAAAATTCTGTCTAAGAACTTTATCCAACTTTTCCCAATTTTTCCACCCCAAATTCGAAATTAAAGGATGGATTTAGGTATAGATTCATGGAAATTTGTCAAAACCAAGTAGGAATTACTTACCCAAATCGCCCAGGTGAAAATATCTTCAAAAATCGCAATTCCCTGAGCTTCCACATTCAAAAATGTGAAAAATAGCTTAAACCATCGATTTTGGGTTTAAAAATCTGCCCAGGTGCAGTCTTCATCGCGTTCGCGGAAGCCCAGACACGAACGCGAATGGTAAAATTCACGCGCCCAGTTTTCCCTCTAGGCGAACGCGAGGGTACGTTCGCGAACGCGGTTCTTTACCTTCCCAACCCTACGCGAAAGCGTCTAGAACCACGCGACTGCGAAGGGTTAAGCTCGAACCCCTGCCGCCTATCTTCTTCTACGCGAACGCAGCCTAGTCCACGTGTTCGCGGTCCAGCACTTAGTCCAAACCTATACGCGAATGCATAGAACAAAAGTTTCCCTGGGACCAGTTAAGCCTACGTAGTTAAGCTTACGTGTTCGTGACTCTCCCCACGTGAACGCATAGGAGGAAACCAGCAGCAGCAAATCTGATGCCTTTTAAGTCCAGTCTTTAACCTGTTAAGCATCCGAAACACACCCGAGTCCCCCGGGACCTCAACCAAACCTACACACCCGAGAATACGATGACACTCCTTAAGAAAACCCAGTGCATCATCTGAAGCTAGTCCGTTGAAAATACATGGGTGGTACTTCTTGTACCTCTCAAATCTGATTGCTCTGCCTCAGAAGCAACTACCCTAGCATCATGCTGAACTGGAGCTGCTGGGGGCATAGCAATGAACTCTGGGGCCTGATCAACATGAACCCTCTGCTCAGGAGTGCGGGCTGCGGGAGTCTGTGCCCCTCCCCCGGGCCTGAGATGTGGCTGGAGCTATCAGGAGTAGCCCCGCTTGAGTTAGAGTGCTGAAGATGCTCATGAACTGAGCCAAAGTCTCCTGGAGGGCTGGAGAAGCAATAGGGACCTCCTGATCCGGTCCTCTAACTGGATTTGTTGTGGGCTCCTCAGTAGCTGCTCTCGCCGGTGCTCGGGCTGCACCGCGTGCTCGTTCTCTACCCCTACCCCTGCCTCTGCCTCTGGCGGCTCTGGCTGGGGGCTGGGGTGCCTGGTCGTCGGTCCATCCGGTACGGGTTCTCACAATCTGTGAGAAAGAATAGAATAGATTTTTAGAATTGTTGATGTGAGTAACTAGCGCGACAAGGAATTCCAAAGAATGTGATTGTTCTTAACAGTTACATAGCTCCCGAAGATAGATACGGACGTCTCCGAATCGATGCATGAGTCTTTAATAAACCGGCTTGTGACTTGTGACTCCTATGAACCTTGACGCCCTGATACCAACATGTCACGACCCGATTTACCCTCCGAAAGGTATCGTGACGGCACCTAGTATCTACGACTAGGTAAGCCTAAATTTGCAGAAAAATCTTAATTCAAAAATGATAAAATAAAGACACAAAAGGAAAAATATAAGTAGACATAACATAGTCGCTCGGCATGTACAAGTATAAATCCTAAAACCCGAAATGTCACATGATAGTCACAAGCTTCTATACAGTAATAGCTTCATACAACGGGAAAGAAAAATACATAGAAATCTTTATCTAGATTGGATTGGAAGGTGACTCAGAGGATTCTGCGGACGCGGCAGAATTACCTTACGGTCTCCTCGGTAGAAACCACGACGACCCCTAGCCACATGGTTGAGAACTGGAACCTGGATCTGCACACGAAAAATATGTGCAGGAAAGGGCATGAGTACACCACATTCGGTACCTAGTAAGTGCCAAGCCTAACCCCGGTCAAGTTGTGACGAGGTCAGGTTAAGGCTCTACTGGATTTATAAATAAATAGTTTAAATAGTACGGAAAAGAAATAAGTTCTAGAGTAGACAGTTAAAGGGAATAAGCTGAAATAAGACAGTAAAAATGGAGCCCTCGGCTCAGCACAACATATCACACAACAGAATCTTCCGGGATACCGTCCCGTAGTTCCAATTATAAGCATGCAGTACAAGGGGGGATCTCCTAGAATACGTGCGTAGTCCCCATTTTAAATACGCAATGCAAAGTAAATTCCAATAAACATCAATTATAGCAGTACATCAAAATACAGGTAGGGAAACATGGGAAACTAACTAAACATGGCACATAGAGTGTCAATTAAGCAATTTAATATGGAAACAATAGGCATGCTTTTCTAATTTAAGATGAGCAATTAAACATGTAGAAATGATGTAATAGAAGAACAAGGCACTGTATCATTTTTGAAGGAAAAAGTAGGATTTTTGCAGAAATGGCCCGTGTACGTACTCGTCACCTCACGTACTCGACTACCACACAACATTTATATCAAAACAACCTAAGGGAAATTCCCCAACACAGAGTTAGGCAAGCCATTTACCTCGACTCCTCTACTCAATGCGAAATCACGTTCTTGCCACGAGTACCCGACTTAGAATGGCCCAAATCTATTCAATTCAATTGCATAATGTAAATATCACTTTAATAAATCAATCTAGCTAAATAGTTCGAAGCTAATACGCGAAATTAGGAAAATTGCCCAAAATATTCCCCGGGCCCACGTCTCGGAATCGGGTAAAAGTTACAAATTTCGGACACCCGTTCACTCACGAGTATAACCATACAAGAATTACTCGAATCGAACATCAAAACTCAAAAATTCGGTCTAAGAACTTTATCCAACTTTTCCCAATTTTTCCACCCCAAATTCGAAATAAAATGATGGATTTAGGTATAGATTCATGGAAATTAGAGAAAACCGATAGGAATTACTGACCCAAATCGCCCAGGTAAAAATCTCTTTAAAAAATGCAATTCCTCGAGCTCCCACGTTCAAAAATGTGAAAATAGCTTAAACCCTCGATTTTAGGTTTTAAAATCTGCCCAGGTGCAATCTTCATCGCGTTCGCGGAAGCCCACACGCGAACGCGAAGGGTAAAATTCACGGGCCTAGTTTTCCCTCTTCGCGAACGCGAGGGTACGTTCGTGAACGCGGTTTTTTACCTTTCCAACCCTACGCGAATGCGTCTAGCACCACGCCACCGCGAAGGGTTAAGCTCGAACCCTTACCGCCTATCTTCTTCTACGCGAACGCGGCCTAGTCCACGCGTTCACGGTCCAGCACTTAGTAAAACCTACGTGTTCGCACCCACCTATACGCAAATGCATAGAACAAAAGTTTCCCCGGTACGAGTTAAGCCTACGCGTTCGCGACTCTCCCCACGCGAACGCATAGGAGGAAACCAGCACCTGCAAATCTGATGCCTTTTAAGTCCTAACTTTAACCCGTTGAGCATCTGAAACACACCCGAGGCCCCCAGGACCTCAACTAAACCTACCAACAAGTTCTAATACCCCATTCAAACTTAGTCGAGCCTTCAAACCACGTTAGATAACATCAAAATCAAGAATTATGCATAGATTCAAGCCTGAGAACTTATGAATTTCCAAAATCCACAACCGATGCCGAAACACGTCCAAACTAGTCCGAATGACCTCAAATTTTACACACGGTCCATAGTTGAGACTACGGACCTACAATCACTTTTGTAATTCCATTCCGAGCTCGATATCAAAATTTCACCTATCGGTCGAAATCGCTGAAACTCTAACTTTCGCCAATTCAAGCCTAAGTCTTCTGCAGACCTATAAAACACATTCTGAACACGCTCATAACCTTGAAATCACCTAACTCCGCTAACAGAGTCGACGAAATTTCATTCCGGACCCGTCTTCACACAGTTCCAACTACGACCCGATTTCTAAAGCTTAAACTCACATATAGGGACTATGTGTCCCAAAACTCTCCGGAATCCACAACTAATCGCTCCGACAAGTCCCATAAGAAGAAACAAACATGGGGAAAGTAGTTATTAGGGGATCAGGGTGCTAACTCTCAAAACAACCGACCGGGTCGTTACAACTACGCGTAAGTTTGACTCAATTTAGGTGACCGTGGATTAACTCACGAAATCAGCACATTTCTTACCAGTTAAATCCACCGACACTACAGAACTGTATGCCCAATTGTATATCAAGAGATAGTCAGGCTTCATGGCACTCCAGTTTCCATCATTTCTGATCGAGGGGCCAAGTTCACAGCTAATTTCTGAAAGACATTTCAGCAAGGTTTGGGTACGCAAGTAAATCTTAGCACGGCTTTCCATCCACAGACTAACGGGCAAGCAAAACGAACTATTTAGACCCTTGATGACATGTTGCGTGCTTGTGTGCTTGACTTTAAGGGTAGCTGGGATGATCATTTGCCGCTCATAGAATTTTCTTATAACAACAGCTTCCATGCCAATATTCAGATGGCGCTGTTTGAGGCCTTTACAGTAGAAGATGTAGATCGCCGATTGGGTGGTTCAAGGTTGGAGAAGCTGAAGTAATAGGACCATACCTTGTGCATCAAGCGATGGATAAGGTTAATATCATAAAAGAACGGTTGAAAACTGCTCATAGTCGTCAAAAATCCTATTCGGATGTTCGTCGCAGAGACTTGGAGTTCAAAGAAGATGATTGGGTGTTTTTGAAGGTATCGGCCATGAAGGGGATCATGAGGTTTGGAAAGAAAGGGAAATTAAGTCCGAGGTATGTCGGGCCGTATAGAATCATTCAAAGGATAGGTCAAGTAGCATACAAGCTTGAGCTACCACCTGAGATGTCATTAGTGCACCCGGTATTCCACGTGTCCATGTTGAAGAAGGTAGTTGGAGATCCGTCCGCTATTGTACCGGTTGAGACCATCGAGGTTAGTGAAGAATTGTCATATAAAGAGATTTTGGTTGCTATTCTTGATAGACAAGTCCGAAAGTTGAGAAACAAGGAAATTGCATCTGTGAAAGTATTATGGCAAAACCAGCAAGTCAAAGAAGCTACTTGGGAAGCCAAGAATGAAATGAAGAAGAAGTACCCTCATTTGTTTGAATAGACATGCAATAGATCTATAAAGTTGTTCCCCTAATTTTTGTATTTCTTATTCGGCTAATATAAAGACGCTCCTTTCTAGTTATATGTCCCTTACGAGGCTTCAGTTGGTGTTATTTTGCATTGTGTTGTGTCATTTAATCATATATATGTTGTTAAGATGTGTTTCGGGGGCTCTCTGAAAGGTGGATAGGCCTAATTACAAAGGAAAGTCTGGAGAAATTTTCAGAAAATTAGGAAGTTTGGAAATAATTTGGGGTTGATGGTATGTGGTATAACTGAACCTAAGTGAACCTTGATCCTCATCCGAGGATGAATGATCTTAAGTGGGGGAGGATGTAAGTACCCGCAAAAATTTTAACCAAAAACTCGGGATTTCGTGGTTCCAGGTTAGAATGATCTGAAGTGCGGTTAATACTTTTTGGATTGAACAGTATCCTGCACACTTAGAGGAAAATGTTTCGATGCGGCCGCATAATCACTCTGCGGACCACATAATGGCCGCAGAGTGTAGCATAAAAATTGGCTAATTTTGAGGCCAGTTATGCGGCCCAATTATGCGATCGCATAATCGGTTTGCGGGCCGCATGTTGATCACATATCTGCCTCGTACTTTTGTGGAGGGAAGGTCTTCGGTGCATTACGCGACCGCAGAACAGGTATGCGGACCGCATACTGGTCTCATACACAGTCAAAAAATTTAAGTCCATGAGGGTTGTTTTTGCGGTCACTTTGTGGACCACATAACCATTATGCGGTCGTATATTCGACCGCAAACCTGTATCGGGGCACCCATTTTCTTATCTTAAGACCTGACCCTATTCCGATAAAAACAAATATCATGTATCATTTTGAGCTATTTTTCTGATACTATGGATTGAGAGAGGGAGCCTTAGAGCGAGGAAGTGATCCTCATCAAACATTCTTAAATTATTGCTTAAAACTTTGAAGATTATCAAGGAAAGCAACCTAGGCCTTCATCTTAAAGGTAAGAATCTATACCTTAGCCCTAAATTTTGAAACTTATGCTGAAAATGAGTAAGTAATAAGATGGTCCATGAGTATGAGGGTTGTTTATCTTGCATGCATGTGTGATAAAAGAGTGTTGGGAGAATGTGAGCTAAAAATGGTGACAGATGGGTTGTGGATGATGAAACCTTCCATAAAAAGGACCTTGAAACCTTAATACACACTTAGTATTTGATAAAATGCTCAAGTGAGCTAGAACCATGAACGTTTTCCTAATTCTGGGTTCAATTTGTTATATTGCTAAAATAGATTGAGGTTGCTAAGGGTTCCGGATAATTGTAGAGTCTAAAGAAACGTAATTAAGGTATGTATGGCTAACTCTATTCTTCTTAGAATCGAACCCCTGGCGTCCGAATATTTGGTGTAAGTTCCTGACTTGATCATACTAGAATTGGTTGCTTTAATGTGTTGTGATGAAAGATTTATGTTCCAAATTGTTCTAAATGTTACCATGTCCTCATGTGTGCAATGCCTTACATGATAAGACATATTGATAGGATTGATATTGTTATTTGAACTTATAAAAAGGGGAAAGATTTGAATTGAATAATGAGTCCAAGTGCCGAGAACGAATTAATAAATGAGGTTGCTTATGCCATGTAATGAAAGATGGGAAAGACATGTGAATTGGGTTGAACAATTGAAAGATGATTTGGATATGTCTCAAGTGAGATGGCTTAGTCGATCGGGCCGAGATTGGACATCATGGCGTACACATGGTGGTACTTATGCAGGATTACTAGTTATCATTGTGGATTTGGATATGTCTCACTTGAGATGACTTAGCCGGTAGGGCCGAGACCGGACTCTGTGTAAAAACACACTGGCACTGTGAGTTGTGGCAGTTGGCACTGAGATTATTAACCTAAAAAGATGGAAAGTTTAATCGGAAATTATGTGATCCTTATTTGGTGTATCTTTTGTATTATTTTTGTGAAGCACTTATTGATTTTTATAACTGCCTTCTTTTTGTTTCACTATTCATTCTGCTAAGATTGGTGTTTGCCTTTACATACTAGTACTATTCGACAATATTAACGTCCTTTTTTTCCGGGGGCGCTACATCTTTGAATGGATGTGGTTGGTTCCATCGCAAATAGCGTTGATCGCAGATAGTGGTGCTCTCCATCTCTCCCCTCCCAACAGTCTTGGTGAGCCCCATTTCTTCCTGGGGTCATATAGTTCTCCTTTTGTATAAGTGACCATATTTTGAGGTATAGTCGGGGCCTTGTTGCCGGCATTTTCATGGTTGTCTTTTGTATCATTATAGGCTCCGTAGACGTTTATATGGGTCATGCATGGGTATAGGGATGGTCACTGGATTAAGTTGTTTTTTGAAAATCTTCTCCCACTAAATTGTAAATTGTATGTACTTGTGGAAACTTAGCTATGTCATAATGTATATAATGAAAAATGGACTAGCTACGTTTATGCATGTGTATCTGACCCCTTCCCTGCTTAGCAGACGGTAACGCGTCCTCTTTTCGAATCAAGGATGAGTCGGGTAGGAAAGTTCAAATAGGCTTGCTCGATCAGGTTCACTCGATTAAGCGCTGGTCGCGCTCCCCGAGGTTGGTGCGTGACACCTACAAGCTCGGAACGATAAATGGGGAACAACTGCCGAGCAATTGGAACATATCACACCTAAAACGATACTACTGCTAAGGTACAACCCTATTTCCATTTTATTTTATACTAATGATGACGTCGAAATACACTACTAAAAAATAAATGGACATGGTCGCATGCAATATAATTTAACCAACAATGAGTCGAGGTCGAATTCCACAGAGAACAATATGTAGGCGATTAGTTGTGTAAGAGAATTATCACTTATTGTGTTAAGCCAAACACTTAGAAATGTTTTGAGAAAGTATTTATGTCTAAATGAGATAATAAAAACTAACCTACAAAGCAAGTAAAATGATCAATGGCTACAAGAATGGATGCATTGGGAATTACACTCAAGTAACGATCCAATGTATTTCACGATTTTATAAATATGAGCGAGTTTATGTTAATTAGCCTTGGGTAATGATTCTATATTAGCTTCTTCTAAAAACTAACGATATTTCCTAATTGAATTATCCCTAAAACAATTAAGATATTAAGCACACCAGAATATGGCTACAAGTAGTTCAATCCTATCCCTAGGTAGAATCTATAGAATGAGGGTTAAAACCTCAAGTTCTTGTTAATTAATCTTTCCCAGCCCCAAATTATCTTTTCCAAAATTAATTTGAAGTAAATGGGAGAGTCCTAGGGTTAGCTAATCCCTTAGGATTATGACTGCGGAACATGTTATCCTTCGTGTTGATAGCAAATATCGGCAAGTGTGATGGTTTCGTGAATTGTGACTTTGAACGTGCTCGCTCTTTGTGCGGACAGTAAATTTGGCATTTGCAACTGTGTGGAAATTTTTTGATTTCTCAACGTGTCTATTCTTCGTTCCTGCATCCAAAGAAAAATCGTGAGTTCTGTAGATGGGGGAGGTTGGTTTGTATCCCGGCTGGCTCTGCTTTCCTTTCTCGGCTTGGTTTGATGGTCCTGTGCATATCATCGGGGTAGCGTTTGCTAAACAGAGCTATTTTCAAAAGTAAGCATGCATGATTTTGTAAAGATATAGTACATATATTTTTAAATAATTTAGATGAACCGACGACTGTGACACGGTTCAAGACATTGCAATCTCTCATGCTACGGAATTTTGAGGGTCCTCCTCAAAATTCTGCCCCAGATAGATTGGTTGACGACTCTGATTGTTGTGCATGCTGCGATTGGCTGAACTTGCTTCAGAATTTTGAGGATATTCTACCTCGGTGTCCAATTGCGGGGAAAAATGAAAATTTTATTGAATTGTGACCGAACCCATAGGGCTGCCTACGTATCCCCTCTTAAACGGGAATCAGGTCAGGCGTAGTTCAATTTACATCATTGAGAAAAGCATAGAAAGTTACACATAATATTGTTTGACTGCATCTGAATTGATTGGCTTTTGCCAGACTTTTCCATCCATTTCTGCAAGTACAAGTGCTCCTCCTGTCAATACTCGGTGAACCATATACGGACCATGCCAGTTGGGAGAGAATTTTCCTTTGGCTTCATCTTGATGTGGAAAGATCTTCTTTAACACCAGCTGCCCCGGTGTGAACTGTCTTGGCTTGACTCTTTTGTTGAAGGCTCTGGACATTCTGTTTTGATAAAGTTGTCCATGACACACTACATTCATCCTTTTTCCGTCTATGAGGGTTAGTTGCTCATAACGGCTCTTTGTCCACTCTTCGTCGCTGAGCTCAGCTTCTTGTATGATTATTAAGGAAGGAATCTCTACTTCGGCAGGAATGACAGCTTCCGTGCCATAAACCAGCAGGTAAGGAGTTGCCCCAGTTGACGTACGAACCGTGGTACGGTAACCCAGTAAGGCAAATGATAGCTTCTCATGCCATTGTTTGTGCTTTTCTATCATCTTTCTCAATATCTTATTGATGTTCTTGTTGGCAGTTTCTACAGCTCCATTCATTTGAGGTCTATAGGTTATGGAATTCTTGTGCTTGATTTTGAAAGTCTCGCACATGGATTTCGTCAGATCACTGTTTAAATTGGAACCCTTATCGGTGATGATTGACTCTGGGATTTCGAATCGACAAACAATATGGTCGCGAACAAAGTCTGCCACAACTTTCTTAGTCACTGCTTTTGTAAGATGCTGCTTCGACCCATTTAGTGAAATAATCAATTGCTACGAAGATAAACATGTGTCCATTTGAGGCTGTAGGCTCGATTGGTCCAATGACGTCCATTCCCCAGGCGGCGAACGGCCAAGGTGAGCTTGTTGTATTGAGCTCGTTTGGGGGTACCTTTATCATATCTGCATGTACCTGACATCGGTAGCATTTCCGGACATACTGGATGCAGTCTGTCTCCATGGTCATCCAGAAATAACTGGCCTAGAGTATCTTCTTTGCTAAGACAAATCGTTCATATGTGGCCCGCAGGTCCCAGCATGTATCTCCTCAAGTAGCTTAGAGGCTTTCTTTGTATCAGCACATCTCAATAATCCCTAATCGGGAGTTCTCCTGTACAGGATTCCTCCACTATGAAAGAAATTGTGGGACAATCTTCGGAGCGTGCGTTTCTGAGTATGATTTGCAAGCTCTGGGTACTCTCCCTTTGACAAATACTCCTTGATATCATGGAACCATGGTTTTCCATCTATTTCCTCTTCAACATGGGCACAGTACGCCGGCTGGCTATGGATCTTTACCAGAATAGGGTCAATAAAGTTCTTATCTTGGTGCTCTATCATGGATGATAGAGTAGCCAGTGCATCGGCGAACTCGTTCTGAATTCTAGGGACGTGCCGAAATTCTGTCTTCGTGACCTCTTTCTCAATTCCTGCACATGGTGCAGATATGGCAGTATCTTGGAATTCTTAGTAGCCCATTTTCCTTGTACTTGGTGTATTAGCAAATCTGAGTCACCAATTACTAGCAACTCCTGAACATTCATGTCAATGGCCATGTTGAGCCCTAAGAGGCAGGCTTCATATTTCGCAGTGCAGGGAAATATGAGTTTAGAAGATACCGGATAATGTTGACCAGTTTTCGATACCAGGACAGCTCCAATGCCGACTCCTTTGAAATTTTCCGCTCCATCGAAGAACATTCTCCAACCGTCATAGGATTCTGCAATATCTTCTCCTATGAATGACACTTCTTCATCAGGAAAATACATTTTCAGGGGTTCGTATTCTCCATCAACAGGGTTCTCAGCAAGATGGTCTGCCAACGCTTGTCCCTTGACCGCTTTTTGAGTCACATAGACGATGTCGAACTCACTTAACAGGATTTGCCACTTGTCTAGCTTGCCAGTGGGCATGGGCTTCTGAAATATGTACTTCAAGGGATCCATCCTTGATATGAGGTATGTGGTGTAGGCACAGAAGTAATGCCTTATTTTTTGTGCTACCCAGGTTAGATCACAACAGGTACGTTCCAGTAGAGAATGAAGTGCCTCGTATGGAGTGAACTTCTTACTAAGATAATATATAGCCTGCTCTTTTCTCCCTGACTCGTCATGCTGCCCCAGAACGCAGCCGAAAGCTCCGTCTAATACTTCGAGGTAGAGTAGCAAGGGTATATCTGGCACTTGTGGTACCAAGACTGGCAATGTTGACAAGTATTCCTTGATTCTGTCGAAGGCCTTTAGATAGTCCTTGGTCCATTTGGTTGCAGAATCCTTCTTCAGCATCTTGAAAATTGGTTCACATATGACCGTGGATTGGGCTATGAACCGGCTAATGTAGTTAAGGTGTCGCAAGAAACTCATCACATCTTTCTTGTTCTTTGGCGGCGGTAACTCTTGGATGGCTTTGACCTTAGACGGATCCAATTTTATCCCTCGGCGGCTGACGATGAACCCGAGCTAATTTCCAGCAGGAACCCCGAATGCACACTTCGCGGGGTTTAGTTTCAAGTTATATTTCCGAAACCTGTTGAAGAACTTCCTCATATTTGCTATGTGGTCGGTGTCTTTCTTGGACTTGATAATGACGTCATCCACATACACCTCGATCTCTTTGTGTATCATGTCATGGAAGATAGTGGTTATAGGTCTCATATAGGTGGCCCCAGCATTCTTTAGGCCGAATGTCATCATCTTATAACAGTAAACTCTCCATGGCGTAATGAAAGTCGTTTTCTTAGCGTCTTCCCCGTCCATCCAAATCTGATGGTAACCAGCAAAGTTATCCACGATCAACTGAAGTCATGCTTGGCACAATTTTCAATCAGGATGTGTATGTTTGGAAGAGGGAAATCATCCTTCGTACTGGCCCGGTTGAGATCCCGGTAGTCGACAAAAACCCTGACCGTTCCATCTTTCCTAGGTACTGGCAAGATGTTGGCTAACCATGTCGGATATTCAACCACCCGGAGAACCTTGGCGTTGATTTGCTTGGTAACTTCCTCTTTGATTTTCAAACTCATGTCAGGCTTGAACTTTCTGAGCTTTTGTTTTAGTGGCAGGCACATTGGATTGGTTGGCAGTTTGTGAGCCACAATGGATGTACTTAGACCAGTCATGTCATCGTACGACCATGCAAATATGTCTTCATATTCTTTCAAGAATTATGTGTATTCCTTCTTCTCTGATGGCGATAAATGAATGTTGATGCGAGTTTCTTTGATAATTTCTGAATCTCCCAGGTTGACAATTTCAGTCTCGTCCATGTTGGACTTAGGTCTGTTTTCGAAATCCTCAACTTTTCTGACAATTTCATCAGGTATATCATCCTCTTCTTTTGACTCGATGTCCTTTTGTCGCGTTGTCTCGTTGCATGTCACAGTCATGGGTTCATCAAGAAAAGTAATAGTAATGATGTATAGATAAAGTAATGAGAGAAAAATGATAATAAATATTGATTCATAAAAACATAAAAGTGCTTTTGATAAATTGAACAAATGTTTTGGAACATTGAAGATCTTATTGCAGACAATGGAAGTGCGAAAAGGAAATCATTTAGCAAATGAAAAATAAAAAATGCTTGTTCAGCCTTTCTACCCTGGGACTCGTCGGGCCCTTTGCTGTTTTGATAGTCCAGTTCTTAAGGAATGATCCTTTGCTCACGGCTTGGATGGAAGGGCCTTCCTCCTCCTCCTCCTCCTCAACAATGATGCAACAGTCCATATCATCATCTTCCTAGAATAGATCCTACAAGGCTGCCAATGCTTTTTCTTCTTTAACCCCCATATGATATCGGCATGCTGAAAGGTATGCTCTAGACGTGGTATGTGCTGTTCCAATGGGTAATAAGGATAGCGCCATGGTGGCGACCAGTTCTTGTAGTCTTGCTATGTGTATTTGTATCCCAGACCAAAAGTGGTGCCATGGCGTTTGAGCTGTATTGGCTTGGAGATCCCTTGAAGATTCTTACTGGGTCCTCTGTCAGGATCATACCCACTCCATATCAGTATGCTTTCAATCTTACTGTCCCACCATTTGTCTTTGTCTATTGTGTTGACCCGCTCGATATGGTGATAGGTTTCTCCACCCAGCCTTCTTCTACCTTCGACAACCGGGATGGTTTGGTGACTATAGATAGGGTTTCTTCCATCTCCATGGATGATCACTTCCTGGTGGTTCCATTTAAATTTCATTTCCTAATGTAATGTTGATGCCACAGCCCCATCGACATGTATCCATGGTCGTCCCAATAATAGGTTGTAGGACGCCGATATGTCTATCACCTGAAAATCAACCTCGAACCATGTAGGTCCCATTTGTAAACAAAGACTGATCTCACCAATGGTAGACCTCTGAGAACCATCGAAAGCTTTTACATTTATAGACACTTCTCTGATCTCGTACAACCCCTTGCCCAATTTCTTGAGAGTTGTCAATGGACAGATGTTGAGGCTGGATCCCCCATCAATCAGAATATTGGTGATGAAGTGGTCCTCACATTGCATAGTGATGTGCAGTGCTTTGTTGTGACTTAGCCCTTCAGGTAGCAGTTCGTCCTCGTGGAAAGTGATCTTATGACTCTCCGGCACTTGACCTACCATATTGGCCATTTCCCCGCAGGTGATGTTATTTGGCACATATGTTTCGTTCAGCACTTTCATCAAAGCATTCCTATGCGTCTCTAAATTCTGCAACAGTGACAAAATGGATATTTGGGCTGGGGTTTTGTTCAACTGATCGATGACTGAGTATTCTTTAGCCTGCACCTTCCTCCAAAGATCATCTGGGCTTGTCTCAATGATGGGAAGCCTGCTGGAAGCCTACTTTCTATATTCTGCTAAATTTTCAGGCGTATAGACCATGTCGGTCCTTGTCATTCCATGTGTAGTAACAGTTTCCTCTATCTTGACTTTACCTTTCCTTCTTGCCTCAACCACATAATCCCATGTTACAACGTTGGTGTAAAAGGGTGGCGTGGTTGACACCGGCACTGTGATTGGTGCAGCTACTTTAACTTCAAATAGAACAGGTGCCTTAGCAGGTGGCATAACTTCAACCTCGAATGGCACAAGTGCATCTACAGGTGGTGCCACTTCAAACTCAAATGGGAGTGACACCGTTACCTCAACATCTTCGGATGGTTGTACTATGATTGGATTAAGAGTGACTATTGGCTTCTTTGGGTCATCACCTTCTATGATCAACCAGATCAACCCCTCTATGTCCCAATCTTCTTCTATCTCTATCATATTGATGCCTCCACCCTTATGGTCCGGGAGTGGATTGTTGCGGACATTGGGAGTAGATTCCTTTGCTAGAATGACCTTATTATCAATCAGAGATTGTATCTTATCTTTCAGTAAGTGGCATTCATCAATTGTGTGTCCCTTCATGCCGGAATGGTATGTACAGGTCTTATTTGGATTAACCCATTGAGAGGGATTCTCAGGGGTTAAAACAAGGATAGGAGTGACATAACCAGCAACTTTCAGTCCTTCATATAGCTGGTCAATAGGATCAGCAATGGCAGTGTATTGCTTGGGCGGCCTGCGGTCGAAGTTAGGTCGAGGTCTCGAGAAATTCTGGCGAGCAGAGGGTAACCGGTAGTGAGATGGTTGATAGTTATAGGTATGATAAACAGGAGCGGTTGGGTATATCTAGGAGAAGTAGGCTGATAATTAGGTGGTGGGGATGACTGATATGTTGGTGAAGGTGATGACTGGTATGTGGGCGAGGGTGCTTGGTATGTTGGTGAAGGCGCTGGTTGATATGTGAGCGGGGGTGTTTGGTAGGTTTGATATTTCAGTGGGGATTTAGCCCTCTGTGCAACCATTACAGCCCCCACATCTCTCTTCTTGGACACACCGCTAGATTGCAGCGCCTTGTTCGTAGCCTGCAACGCTTCAAAATTGGTAACCATCCCGTTTTTTATCCCTTCTTCAATTCTCTCACCTAACTTGATAATGTCAGAGAATTTGTGGTTTTCAATCACCATCAACCGCTCATAATACGGTAGGTCTTGTGCTCGAACAAAGAATTTGTTCATCTATTCTTCATCTAGGGCAGGCCTGACCTTAGCTGCTTCAGATCTCCAGCGAGTAGCATACTCGCAAAAAGTTTATGTGGGCTTCTTCTTAAGATTCTGAATATAGAACACATCTGGCGCATTCTCTATATTGAACCTAAACCGGTCCATGAAGTTCGATGCCATGTTCACCCAATTGGACCACTTCTTAGGGTCTTGGTTGATCTACCAAGACAGAGCATCCCATGTGAGGCTCCTCAATAACTTCATACAAATCTTTTCATCTCTTCCTACTCCTACCAACTTATCACAGTAGGTCCTCAGATGGGCCCTCGGATCACCTGTACCGTCGAATATCTCGAACTTAGGAGGTTTGTAACCCTCGGGTAGTTCGACATCGGGCTGTATGCAGAGGTCTTCATAGTTCATCCCTTCAACTCCCTTGCTTCCTTCAACACCTTGAACTCGGCTAGTCAGGTTCTTAAGTTCTTCAGCCAAATTCTTGATAAGCAAGTCCTTCTCACTGGATTCGGGTGTGTATGAAATGGGTTGGGTGTAGTGTGGAGGAGTCTCCACGTAAATGGGGTTGTTGTGATGGCCTGGCACCTGAGTATAGAGGTTGTCATTTGTGGAGTTTTGTGGTTCAGGGACGATCAGTGGAGTATTTCTCAGAGTGTGGCAAGCATTGTATTGCGGTGGAAGATTTGGATTTTTTGGTTGAGTTGTGGGAGGATTCTGTTTGTTTAGGGTATTCTGAGGAGGTATGGGATTTTGGATGATTGGATGGTTGACATCTATAACACTGAGTGTGAAGGATAAATTTGCCAAATTTCGGACCTGCTCAAGCTCCCCTTGGAACTTCAACAACCTTTGCTCGAGTTGTGTCATAGCCTTGTTCTGAACCTGAATACCTTGGTTGTCAGCAGCTTCTGTTCGTTCAACTGGCGTTGTGTTGTCTTTCCTAATATTGCTTGAATCTTCCATTTTCCCTTTGCCTTTGCTTTTTCCCTTAGGTGGACTAGGAGGAGGAGAAGGCAGAGGGCTCCTGGATCTTGTATAGTATGATGATGATGCCAGAATGCACGAACCAGCCTTTGGGGTGGGAATAATCAAAGAAAGAAAACAAAAACAAAACAAAAGGTAGCCAAGTTAGTGAGGATCATGAGAAAATATTGCAATATTTAAACACATAGTGCAGGAATATAAAGGCGTGTCCTAATTTGGGAGCCTCGTTGTGCCCGAGGTAGGCCTAGCGACAAATTTATTTGGTGAACTTAAGTGCCAAAATGCCTCATTTCATTAATGTAAAAATAGACGAATCCAAAACGACGCTAAAATAATAAACAGGAAATAAAGTCACTAATGGCCATTGGCCTTATTAAATTGATAAAACGAAAAAGGAAATCCTATCCTACTTGGTCCGAGAAAGACCTTCCCCAGATTTGGCATCCTTGATCCCATCGAACAGGTTCCCTAGATCACGCAGTCCAAGCAGTAGGTATGCCCTAGCCAGGTGTCCTCCTTAATTCCCCTCAGCTTTCTGACAGTCTTCGACCCTTTTGATGATTTTACCTTCCATCTCCACTATGCCTCGCTCCATGTATTCCAGCTTCTTGTTGGAACGGATGGCCATGTCTTTCCATTCCTCGATCAACCTTTTGTTGGTTTCATGTATCCCTCGGTGCTCATTTTCACACTCGTGGACCCTCTTGCGCTGTCGGTTGTACTTGACCTGAGCCTCGGCACTCTCATCTATGATTATGTGGCCTCGACTGATCCCTAGACTGATTAATCCATCCAAGTCATCTTCTAACCACGCTGGATAGAAGGGTGCACATCCTGCGTGATACATGTCTGGTTCAATTGTATTCTTCTCTATTATGATTTTACAGTGCCACATGTGTTGGCCTTGCCACTTGTAGGGAATGTCATCGTCTTGGAAATCAGCTCGGAAATGGCTCATCTTGTCGACCCTTGGCACAACTTGCTTTCTTCCTGCTTGTCTCATGACTCGGAGAGGAACGTAAGGATATATCCCCCTCAACCCAATTAGCACTAGGTGTAGTGCATCTCTGGACCTGACGATGAATTCGTCCGTTGGGAACCACTCGAACATCCACTGTACCTGCTCCTCAGTGAGATTATCAAAGAACTCTACCCACTCCTTGGCAGTCTCTGGCTGAGCAAATCTGTCAAGAATATATGTTATCCGCTTGGGGTGATGGAAAGCGATGTGTTCATTCCACGCCCTTCGCGGAAATTCTTGCTGGTACTGACCCTTTTGGAGATGTTCTAAGAGCCACAGTTGTAGTAACAAATTGCAACCCTCGAAGTGCTTAGCTCCTTTTTTACCGCATTCCAGAGCTCGGTAAATGTCTGCTATGATCATCGGGACGATGCTGAAGGCTTGCCCGTCAATTCCCTCCATCAAGGTCTTGGTTGCCATGGCTAACCTAGTGAAAATTCTTTCTTTCTTTGTTGGAAACACGATCAACCCCAGAAAGCAAACAATGAAGACAAATACCCTACGGTGAATATGTCCCAAAGATGTAATGGCAAATTCGTCATGGTGAGTACGGTACAATTTTCTGTGACCGTACCTTTCATATAAGTACTCAAAAGGTATGTATGATTGCTTCAAACATTCTAATTCAGCATTCTTCTTTAGACCCATCATTTTCAGAAAACCCTTGCATGTGCGGTTCTCAAGCACCAATAACCTAGGGGTTTCCCAGACTAACCCAGCTAGTCCTCCTATTACTTCTAGCAGTGGTGCCATCTCAATGTCCCCAAAACGGAAGACGGCTCTTTCACTATCCTAAAATAAGGTGGCAGCCTCGATCAGCATGTTGTTGGGTTGGACGTCTAGGAGAGACGGTAATTTACCCATGTATTTCTTGACAAGTTTCTTATCGCTAGAGTGAAGATCCTCCCACCAATTCAGGAGCTTCGGGTGGATATTGCTGACCATGCCGAATCTAGGGACTTCGTGCCTCATACTTATGCAAGACAAACATAATTAGGCCCTTACCCCCACCGAACTCGACTATTTATACATTTATGATTAGCATACAAGCATTTAGTTCCCCCAAATAAATGCACAGAATGTGATGATATCCGTTGGTATTATGAAAACCCGGTGGACTTTGGACAAGGTTGTCTTAAAGGGTTATTGTGCGGACAACACACTAACCCGGCCAGGTTTGACCATGATGCATGCCAGTATAACAGAGTAAGGTTTCTATGGGGTCTTAGACTGGTACCCTTGAGTGGACAACTCAAGGGGGAAGGCACGAAACTGTCGACCACCGCTGATCGACTAGTTTTACCGAAAATAAGCCTTTCCGAATTTAGGGGTAATATGAAATAGGAAGAGCGCTACCACTCACCAAGCGTTTCTATAGGATTTTTATTGGCACGAGTGGAGTATGATGTTGAGCATGATTAAGCAATAAATAAGCAATAAAGGCATGTAGTCATGTATTTGCACGTTATGAAAGCGATAAATACAACAGTTGTAATTTAAAGCGATTACAAAGGGAAACAAGGAAACATGTTAGCTTTGTTTTTGAGAAAGATTAAATACTTGAAAGAAATAAACAATTAATTGCACATAAGGGGAAGGGGAAAGGTTGCAAATATTAACAAAATAAAGGTATAAATTCACAAAGCAGTTTGAAGTGGTAAAAGCCTAAAATCCCCAGCAGATTCACCATGTTGTCGCGCCCCATTTTTCCTTCTCCTTTCGGATCGGTCAGGGTTTTTGAAATTATTAGGACAACTCGTTTCCTTTTGGGAAAGGGGTATATAAGGAATGGAAGAGTCTCCACCTAACGAGTTAAGGTGCGTTAGGGAACCTATTAAGGGTCATTACAACACTAATTAGTTAACCAGAGATTGGGTAAGGGCTTGAAGTTACTTCGAGGGGAAGGTGTTAGGCACCCCCTCAAAGTCCACAATTGTGGTTCCCGGTCAAACAAGCTTTGTGAATTTGAGACAAGTAGCACATAAGCATTGCGAACATATAGGTAGAAGAGATAAAGGGTTTTGAAAAGGTTCGCAGTCTAAGCACACCTATGTGCTAAAGTTTAAAAGATTTGAAGTCTAAACATATGTAGAAGATTCTTAAAAATAGATTTATAGCCTATGCATATATATATATATATATATATATAAGAAATTGGGGGGGAGTCCTAAGTTGTTTATCCTATAGGATCACATCGGTGCAATGCCCGGTAATCACTCCCCAGAAGAGGGGCTACACGTGGCATTAGCGCACCGGTCATCATATTCATACCTACCCTTTCCCACCTCTTAGCGGTTATTGAAGCGAGTTTTATTCAACGACTTCTATTGCGTGTTGTTACCCGTCCCTTCTTAATGATCCCGTAGGAATTTAGGACCCCTACCTATGAGCAGTTCTAGACAGACCCCTAGGTTAAAAGGAAAAAATACTAAGGCGACAGGCAAGAACAAATTGGACTTTATCAAATAAGGCAGAAAGAAGCAATTAGAGGCTCGTGTTTACCTCCACAGATAGTGCACATAAACAGCACGACTCAAACACAAACAAGGGCAGTATTATAAGCAGGATCCTAAAACATGATGTCTAGGTGAGTATTAGAACACAGGAGATATGCAGATCTGTTTTATAACTTCAGGAGCAGGGCCCTATCAGTTTGCCTACTGATTTTTTAAACATGTTAACCATTAAGCAGTAAACACAAAAAGGAGACAGTTTCCAGTTTTACAAAAATTGATTACCTAAGGCTTGCCTAGGCGTGGGGTAATGTACAATAGTTACAAGAACTATCAATGGTGTAGGAGTTATTTTATCTAAAGCATGTTGTTCTAAGTGTTAAGAGTACAAGATTATTACCCAATCTGTTTCAAACGGCGCGAGACTGTTTTGTATCCTTTTTCATGCATTAGTAGTTTAACTAGGTGTGACTGAGCGAGTACGAACAAGATCCTAAAACATGGTATCTAATGCACATATAAAATGCAAAATGATTCAGACGTAGAGTTCCTAAAGCAGGATTTCTAAATGCACAGCATGATCTCAGGATATGTAAATTCCTAAAGCAAGATTTCTAAATGCACAGCATGATTTTAGGATATGCAAATTCCTAAAGCAGGATTTCTAAACGCACAACATGATTTCAGGATATGCAAATTCCTAAAGCAGGATTTCTAAATGCACAACATGATTTCAGGATATGCAGAGTTCCTAAAGAAGGATGCACAAAGATTGCAGCATTGTTAAACTCGATTTCAAAAAGTGCAGGAGCAACAGTTTGTGTTAGTGCTATTATTTAGCCATGAAGCATGATTTCTAAGTGATAAAATGATGTGATGCTGAAACAGTATACATGAAGCTTAAGATCATGATATCTAATGTATGATATGCTTTGCATGTGTTGGTCCTAAACACGAATTCTACTGCGCATACAGGAAAATGTAAACCTAAAGAATGGTTTCTACCCATTGATATAGATAACCTATATATCTACCCTCCCCTTTTCACTATCTACCCCCAATATTCGTTTACAACAATTATTACAAACCAATATTGAATGAATTACATAAGTAAATAAAGAAAAATAAGAAGTTACACTATAGAGAGCCTGAAAATAGACCCAAATTTCAAGAACCTCAAATGCTCAGGTGTTTCATAGCCTTCCTCATTATCCGGGTGTGTCAGAGTTCCCTAAGGACCTCAAGGGATCCCGGGCAGTGCTCACACCCATATTTCACAACCATAATTGAGTAAGTGCAGTGTGGAAGAGCCAGTTCTAATGCATCATAGTTCAGAGAGATCTCATAGGGATCCTTAAGCAGTCACACATTAGAGGGGCAGAACTTAAGGACTTAAGAGTAGAGTAGGAGTGTTTGATATAGTTTTGAAAAGGTTTTAGTAAGAAAACAGTGGTAAAAGAGACTTATTTGAAATAGTTTTGTGGAGTAAAAGAGGGAGTCATGCAGTAAAACAACTTTGAAAAGAGAGATTTATATGATTAAACAACAGCAGATCAAACATGGAGCCAAAACCAACTCAGCAATACTTAAAGAACACATAACCAAAACAGGAAAAACAAACCTACACACGGGGGTGATAGGGATTGGGGACACATAGAGCACATGATGGTAAACACATAACATGTCGAGGTCTACATAGATATAGAATCAGAAGCTCTTAAGGGGTTCGTGGGATTGGGGTACAGCATGAACTTCAGAATTAACACATAACTAAGTAACTTTAAGGTACAAATTGTTTTGCCAAAGAGAGATTCATACTAAAACCAGTTAGACATAAAAGGGAATCAAGTCACATTGACTACAGGACGGGATAAACATGCCGATCCTAAGGGGTAGTATATAACTAACATAAAGAGATTAATTACATGTTGAACAGTATTAGCAGAGATAGAAACAAATCAAGAACATGATGAACTGAAGGAGAAAAAGAAACATATTGTTTTTGAGACTTAAATTGAAATCAGCCTTGGCTTGCAGCCGGCTAACTTAGAATAATAGTAAGTAACACAGAAGGAGAGCAGAAATTTTGAGTGTGAGAGAGAGAGCTTTTTGAACCAAAAAGTTCGTGTCTTGTGTTAATGAATGAGCAATGTATATATAGTTTGAAAACATGTAGCAAATAAGGTAAAAATCAAAGTTATGTAGTAACTATGGAACTAGGTATAAATTAGTGTAAGTACTCCCTTTAATTAAGGAGTTAAATTCAAACGGTAATAGGCAGGTGACAAAAATAAGGAAGAAAAATCGTATAAGGCTGAATATAACAAATAAAGAAATATTCTCAGCGTAGTACAAGTATACAACATGTAATAGAGGCTAGGTTCAGCAGATTCTAATTAAGGAAAATGCTTAAGAATCAATTTGACAGCATGGTCGGCCATAGAATAAGGTAAGAAAATATCTTAAAGGTTAAAATCAGTAAAGAATATCACAAGAGATCAGTGAAGGATCAATCACAAAGATTCAAAGATTCAAAAAAAATAGAAAATAGTACTGATGTAGGAGAAATTAACACAAATTTATGAGAACAAGTGGAATAAACACATAATAGGCCAAATCAGAAACCCTAACAAGCCAAATAGGGTAAAATCACACAAAATTAGGGATTCACATAGAGCATAGTACGAATTAACAGAATAAACATGATATTGGCGGAAGAAGCAAAAAATCAGAAACACTGATGAACAAAATAGGGTAAAATCACATAAACTCATAAAGCTCATGAGAAACAAGCACATATACAGATTAAGCGAACATATTATCAAAGACAGACTCATAATCAAGGATTAAAACCAAGAAACTTAGGGTTTTCAACATAATAACTCGGATAAAAAGAGAAAACTTAAATAAACGTTTAATCATAGTGAAAATCATAGAAAAAATACTAAAATCAGAAGGAAAATCCATTTTTCAAAAGGGGTCAAGAAACCCTAGTTTGAAGACGAAGAGTCGTTTTAGAAAAAATTGGAGAAATCTTTAAGAAAACAGTAAAGATAACTCGAATAGACTCAGATCTTGTTACAAATCTAAGAAATAAAGAGTTAAAAAACAGGGTTTCAGATATAGAACCCAAAGAGAGAGAGAGAGAGAGAGAGAGAATCAGCTTAGAAACTACAGGTTCTAGCCGGAGGTGGAAGGATCTTAATCGGACGGCCAAGAATGCCCTGAGACAGTCATGAAAAAGCCATGGGGTGAGTTGAACCGCCTCTGGTTCCTTTGAGGTCTCTAGGGTAGCAATAATTCCGGCGTGTGAGGGAGTCATGGGGCTGGGGATGGTGGTGAAACCATCATAGTTACCGGCGAGAGGTTTAGCAGAGAGGGAACTTGAGAGAGATGAGAGTGTAACGGCGGAGGGTGAAGAGAGAATGAGAGGAGAGGGAATGAAGGTTGGGGGGTAGTCTTTAGGGTTAAATTAGGTAAGAAGGAATCTGGTCCGTTGATCAGAAATGGTCAACGGTACAGATTAAAAGGGAAATTGGGTCGGGTGAATTTAAGTGGATTGGGCCTGGTATATTGGGTTAATTCAATTGGGGTTTGGGCTGATTTCAATAGGCTAGAATTGAAATGAAAATGGTTATTTGTTAAATACCCAATTCGAATTAATCAAAATAATTTGTAAAATAGCTATTAATTATAAAAATTGACTTTTATGCATAGACAAATAGTTTAAAATAATTATTTAGTATTTAAAATAATAATTACAAATTTATTGCAATTATAGCCAAAATGTGCAAAATTAGCTAATTGTGCAATAATTTGATCTTAATAGGACCATAAACAATAAATTAAATCAAGAAATGCTTTTGAAATTATTTGTGATGCAATTTGTAATTGTTTATTGGAAATATAGTGTTGGATAAATTAATAAAAACATAGGAAAAATATGGAAAAATATAAATTGCTATCAATGCATGACTTTGAAGATATATATGCAACTTAAAATATTTTGGAAAAAAATTGGATATCAACAGTACTTATGAGGCTTCCTCGCCGGTTTTTTATTTTCCAAGCCTAGGAGACTAGGAGCCCTTTTCTCTCTCTCTCCTTGGCCGACTTTGGAGCTAATGGATGGGGAAGGATTTTTTTCGTCGTCGGAAGGGGGTCTCATTGCAACATCCTTCCTGAGACCTGCAAAAGAAAGGGAGATGAGTTAGTTTGAGAAAAGGCCGAAATAATAAACAATCCGAGACAGAAATTTACCCTGGTTGCAGGCCTCCCATCGACCCTTTGATAACTTCATCCAAGCACGTTCGAAGTAAGGCCTCTGAGACACTAGGCCTTCGACCCATCACTTCAATTCAAGAACCGGGTCCGGCATCTGGGCCACAACTGCAACACCAAAACGGAGATAAGGAAAGGTAGAAGGAAATGAAATGGCAAAGCAAACGTTCGAGGTAAAAGTAATTACGATTCATGTCCCACTTCTTTGGGAACGGCATGTCTTCGACGAGAATCAGGTCTGATGTCCTTATTCGGATGAATCTGCTCGTCCAGCCTAGATCCCGGCTGTCACACCTCCTTTTTCCTCCGGTAAGGATGGAATAAGGGAGTTTTTCTAATTTAAGTGACATTATTCGATTTTGGGATTATTTATTGATTTTTCAAAGTCGCCACCCAGAATTTTACGGTGTTCCGAGACACCATTTATTTATTAAAATCCCAAATCGAGGAGATTTTGACTCTGTACAAAATGTCTGCGAACCAAAAATCCAGGTAAGGAATTTTGTTAACCCGGAAGAATGTGTTAGGCACTCCCGAATTCCGTGATTCTAGCACGGTCGCTTAGCTATTAATAATTGGCTTAATTATCTAATCAATACACGTTTTAAACATATTGTGCGCTTTAGCCTTTTTAACTTTTTAGCCGCTTTTAATATTTATGGAATTATTTTGAAACAAGTCACGATGTCGTACACTTGTCATTTTTGTACACGTTGCAAACCGCGCCAAATGGAATGCACCCGCGATTTACGACATGCTTATTTTATTATTGTTTGAAGTTATGATCGGGTCACATGAAATGCACTTCCCGAATTTGGATTATAGGTCTGTCAAAGTTTACATGTATATAGTATTACTAGAAAGTCATGCCCGTGCTATGCACGGGAAATCAGTCACAAGGGAATCTAATATATTCAAAATTTTGTCACAAAATTTTTCTATCAAAATTGCAGGAATCTGATATATAAACTGATCGTTTATACAATAGAAGTTGATATCAACCAAAATCATCTTCAATCGAAGTGCAATACCAAACCATCAACAAATGAAAAGAAATCAAATCTAGCACAACTGGTGACAACTTGCAATCAAAAAATAACCTAGAGAAAAAGATGTTGAATGAATCTATTAGGAACATTCAGTTTTCGGTTAAGGGTCTAATTTGCCCTTCTACTATCATAAATAGGCCTTATTTATCATTCGTTGTACTTTGTTGAGATATTTATCCTTACCGTTATACTTTAGGATCATATTTGTCCCTGTACTCTTCAAAAGGGGTAACATTTGTCCTTCGCTATACTTTAGGATCATATTTGTCCGTGCACTCTTCAAAAAGGGTTACATTTGCCCTTCGTTATACTTTTTTTACATATTTATCCTTACATTATACTTTAGTATCATATTTGTCCCTCGTCCGTTAAATCGCCATGTCCCACTTTTGTTTTCCTACATGGCGCCTATTGGATTTATTTTTCTTCCAATTTAAATATAGTCACATATTTAAGTTAATTTAACCTGCCTACCCAATTTAAATAAAACTTCATAACTAAAATAAATGAAAAGCCTAATCCATAAATGTAGAGATACAACTCTGTAAAGTCTAAACTGGGTCAATTGACCATGATTGATTCATGAAAAGCAATTTCCTGATACGACATTTACGAAGATTATGCAATATACAATAGCGATATAGCAGCGTCAGCATATTGGCAAACAATAACTTTGAACTCAAAATCACTAATCTAAAACAACTCACAATTATTGCAGTAACCAAAGTAAATTGCGAGAAGTTGCACAACAATAGAGTTCATGAAGTTTTATTTAAATTGGGTAGGCAGGTTAAATTAGCTTAAATAGGTGACTATATTTAAATTGGAAGAAAAAGAAATCCAATAGGCGCCATGCAGGAAAACAAAAGTGGGGCATGGCGATTTAATGGACGAGGGACAAATATGATACTAAAGTATAATGTAAGGATAAATATGTAAAAAAAATATAACGAAGGGCAAATGTAACCCTTTTTGAAGAGTGCACGGACAAATATGATCCTAAAGTATAGCGAAGGACAAATATTACCCCTTTTGAAGAGTACAGGGACAAATATGATCCTAAAGTATAACGGTAAGGATAAATATCTCAACAAAGTATAACGAAGGATAAATAAGGCTTATTTATGATAATAGAAGGGCAAATCAGACCCTTAACCGTTCAGTTTTTACAACCTACCATTCAAATTCTACTGATATCACAATCTTTGGAATCACCTGCATGCCAAGGGGAGCCACTAAAAAAATTCAGTTTTAAATATTCTCGCTTCATCTTAGTTTGAATAAATGCCACAAGATTGACTAATAGGATGGGAAGAAACAGACACAGGCCAAAAAGACCAAGGCTGACACAAAAGCCAACTACAGCTGTAAGTTTGGATGGTCATTGAACTCCTTGTAGATATTTGATTCCCAAGGCCCACACATCACCATTTAATGTTCTTGAAATCATAGAGAAGGGCTCACACCAAGGTTCACCAACTAACTAATTTCAACCTAAAATGTCAACAATTATGCTTCATGGAGTATGAAATTTTTTGTTCTTAATAAGACCCAACATGTCAACACAATGAGAAAATACAACAAAATATGAAGATTAAGTACCGTTCCATGTGGATCAAACGACATCATCAACTGATTTTGTAGGAGAAGAAAAAACATTAACAGGAAGAACGTAGGACGTGCTCTGCTTTAGTACCAAACAAAAATCAATAATATTTTAAAGAATATACAAAAAGTTTATCAATAATACATAACAAATTTTGTCATCCTCAATGGGAAAACAAAAATGAAAAGCTTTTGGAACTGGAAATTATTGCTAATAATAATCTTGAGAATCCATTGAAGTCATTGTCAGTACCTTTCGTTCTTGAAGATTAGGGAGCATTTATGCGGCACCTTCTTATCAGCTACATCAAGGGGGATTTCGCAGCTTCATGGGTATCATATTTTCTGTAAAAAAATAAAGTAAGATGAACAAATACCTGATTATTAAACTAAAATGAAGACAGTCTTAGAGGTTAACCAAAAGATTTTTTGATTAATGCCATAAAATAATATCCTGTACCTTGAGATTCTCAAGGTGATACATGATGAGTTCATATCTTTGCCCAAAGTGCATGGTGACAGATATAATTAAGTATCTTCGTCAAGTGTAATAAAAGATCAAGTAAAAATAAAGCATCTACCTTAAGGTCTTGCCTTAAGGTCTTGCATAAAGAACCGGCAAACTTTTCTTATGACATAGTTCTTTTTAGCTATATATTTCCTTTCTTTACGTTTTTTCTCTGCCCCTATCGAGAAATAGAACTGACTAATTTTATGTTAAAGAGTGCAGAAACTTAACGCCACTATTCTTGAACCTCTTGGATTTGAAACATAGCTTAAACTAAAAAAAGAAATAAACAAATGTAACAGTTGAATCATTTCCTGGCCTTCCAAGAAAGGGTTTGGACAGAATGATACTAACTCATTATGTTCCTCATACTATAAAAATTCTTCTAGGTACTTGATACGGTAATACGCAATGTGTTTTTGGCTAGCATATTTTGTATACATGTGTATTTAAATTATTCAATTATCCAATATTTGTAGCCACAATTCTTCTTTTTTCCGAACTCTTTGTTTCATTATATGAAACAAACCAAATTGTTATACACTTCAATGCAAAGTGAAGTAATTTCAACATAAAATTCTCCTCTTGACATTAAAAATCAAGAGTGCTCAATAACGAAGAAGTATAACACAAACCAACATGTTTAAGATATCCACTTTAAGAGCTAAATTCTAGGACAACCAACTTGAGTAGACTCAGATTGATAGTGAATATTAAAACTAAAGGTCACAAAATTCTCAAGGAAGAGAAATCAAGACATAACCTTGCATATTGAAGGGAAAAGTAAAAGTAATGGTAGATATTCTGAAGAATGGTAGTGCTAATATATGGAATGGTCACTTTCCATGCTCTGTCTCCAAGAAAAAAACTTTTCGCAAGATAACACAAAAAAATAATTACAATCACGTCTTATATTGGTAGCAACTTTAAAATGTACGGAAAGAGCAAGAAGAAAGATGAATTACCAATAGAGGGAAACAATCATCATAGCTTTCTTGTTGAAAATATTTTCTAAGAAACAATTTGTATTCAATAGTTTTTAAAAGCGATATTGCTAGCTATCACCTCAAAACAACACTTAGAAGAATGATGGCACAAATAACTCTAGAAACATAGAGGATACATCAGATACAGATAGAGAAATTAACAATCTCTGCATGAGAGAAGACCCCACAAAACATGCATTACACTACACCCACATCAACAGAGAAAATTATACTTTGAAAGTTAAGAGGACTTACCTTTTATATTTTCTTTGATGTTGTTGGTGATTCTGTCCGCAACCATGAAACTGAAGGTACCTGTGATGACAACCATCTGATTTCTTGATTCAACATTATATTGAACAAGTGCATATCTTCATGGGTTCTCCTGTCCAACGCCGATTACTTCAGAGTTTAATAATGTAGGCAAGTAATTAAATCAAAATGTAATGAAATTTCTATTTTATTGCAAAGGCAATACATATTCATAAACTTCAGTTGCCCCAAAAATATACTTCCAAAATAACCTAAATCCAAATGCGTACTTAATGCTTGGGAAAACCACAACCAGAAAATCAAGTAAAGTTAATCCATAATGGGAAAATCAATAGGTAAATTCAGATGTGGCCCGTAAATACAGAATCAAAAGCAATCAATCGATATCATATAAGTTTATATTATGCCTACGACAAATTGGGGCATCCTAGTTCAGTTTATATTGCCAGCAAAGAGAAAAGTTAAGACACCCACATTTCAATAAAAAAGAGCTTAAATTAACACCTCAGTGAGCACCAAGTCGATACACAAGCAAAATTTAGAAGAAACATAAGTCAATTAAAAAAAAATTGTATATGGAGGTGAACTATTTTCAAAGTTTGTATCCCATTGTTAAAGCTGTAGTTTTAACCCACGACCAACTGCTCAATAAATTTTAATTAAACAAAAGCAGAACACTGAAATTATTTTTTCAATAAAGGGATCTAAAGTTGAAAGGGTGTGAAAAGAATGTGCAATGCACCTGAAGGGCCGCTTAGAAATTGGAGAATCTGAAATCAACCCTTTCTACTGGTTTGATCTGCTTGATATTTTACCTCAGGAACTCGAACATTCTTTGTCACATAAGACAAGCCTCCTTACACGTGAATTGATCATCAGGAGCATAATCTACATGCATAGAGAATAAGAATTAGCAGAATTTTCCATTTCAATTACAATGAAATAGACTGGAGAAGAAAGAAATGATCAAATGGGTATGAAACTGTGGAAGGAAAAAATAGTGTGAAAAAGGTGGAGTCCAGTTGTTCTACACAAACATAAGTGTAAGCCCATGTGTCACAATAAAGAGAAAAGTAAATACAATCACCAATGAAATATATCCAAATTTACAGTACAACTCAGTGTGCCTTCTGTATAACTTGAAAGAGCTGTATTCGTACAACTTGACCATTTATATATAGTAGTAAATTTATGAGAAGAGCTTAGTGGAGCTAGAAAGATAGGTACTAGCAAAAGGAAGAGTCCTATGTAGCTCATATATGAAATTTGCAAAATGCATAAAATATGTTTTTGTCAAACTGCTCTGAATATGTTCATTTCATCACTTACAGGAATTTATGGATTCTTGCTCTGCAATAAAAAGAACCATCAGAGAGTGTGTAAAGACGGGACATTTAGATAGTTCGACCAAGGATCAGTGGAATATGCTAAAAAGTTTATATCATTTTCTGGAAATACTGGAGAAACATAACTCTGAGAATTGGATATAGGCCAACATGTACCAATATAGCTCCAACGGATTAATGACCCAATATACTAAGTCAAAATTCCATTATATCAACTCTATAATCATAATTCAGAGAACAAGACAATTAATATTAAGAAAAAAATGAATAAACTAGTCACATTAACTAGATAGATGTATGCTATCACATAAGAACGATTAAAACATCTTAATAAACCAACAGAATATTATGAAAATGAACCAAACCAAACAAAGCAACAATTAAAATCATGTTGACACAAAATAAGCATAAGTTAATCAAAATAAACACTAAACTATAATAAGTAAAAGAAAACTAGCAGAACTAAGGAAATACGGAAACATACCATTTTATAACTTTCAAAATATCAACAAGTTCCGCAGCTGGTTTACAAAGAATATCGAGCTGATGATACCATACCCGTTAACCAAAAACATCGCCGGAAACTCGACCTCGACAGACCCTCAACCTCGAACAACAAGACCCCGTCATTAATGGGTTTTCGGACTGGTTTAAGGTATTGTAACAATCATTTTTGGCTAGTTTCTCGCATCCACTGTCGTTGCGTTTTCTTTTTACTAACTGTTGCAGCTGATTTTTGGTGGTTTTGGGACTGTTTGCTGCTGGTTTTGCTGCTGAGTTTTTGGCGAGGAAGAGATGCTGGCAACTGGTTCCCTTTCTCCTATGTTTGGAGGCTGATTTGCGTAGATAGATGGGGTGACCGCTGGAATTGGAATTGAAGGAGGTCTTTGGCTCTAAGGTGTTTGACGGCTGTGTGTGCCTATATGAGGTTTTGGTGAGGAAATTAATAAAGTTTGCATTGGGAATTAGAGAAGATTTTATTTATGTATTTGGGGTTTTGAGTATTTGAACAGATGAATATTTGGTAGTGAGAGGGGAGGAATAAGAAAAGGACAGTGTTCTTTTCAAGTCACGCCATTTTTAATTTTTCTTAATATGATGAAGATCTGTAGGGGTAAGGGAAACGACTGATGGGTGTCTCTTTTAATTAAAATTAGGTCTAGGTCTAGGCTAGGTTTTAGGAAAGTGGGGTTTTTAAAGATGGTGTATTTGGTTGGACTTGGGATTTCGGACCCTAAAATTAGGTCAATTTGGAATAAAAGGTCAAATTGTTCTTTCAAAAACGGTCACCCTACTACTAATTGAATTTATTTTGCAAAAAGACTAATTAGCATTTTAATTAATTAATTAGACTAATTGATTAATGCTAATGAATATTTTTGTGACTTTTTATATATTAATTTATCAATTAAAGAGTGATTAATTCCTAAAGATGCAAATTAAACCTAAGATGGCATGAAATGAAAACGTGATATTTTTTCATAATTTTTCTATAATTTTAAAGTATTAAACATGCATGAAATGGAACTAAATAAAGAAAAACTCATAAAATTCATAAAAATTATTTTTTGGATTATTTTTAGGAGTAATTTCCATGCGGGGCAATACTTGGGTGCTCAGCTGCCCCTCTTTGCTCGAGAACATGAAAAGTTTTCGGGCAAAGATAAAGTGAGCAATTACGAGCAATTTTTTCCCGTTTGGTACTCCATTTGGAAGCATTTTGAAAAAGGATTGACCGAACCTTGCTTCGGAGGTTGCCTACATATCCTTGGCTATAAAGGAATCAGGTCAGTGTAGTTCTGGGAGAGTGATGGAATGACGAGTTGCAGAGTCGAGCGAGGTTCCGGTCAGCGGTCCTGGTATTACATCAAAATGAAAAATGAAAAAGACAAACTAAGCCTATCAGTTATGAGTTACAAGATTCCTATTTATAAATCTTCTGAAGTTTGATCTTGAGTCTTGAATGGTGCTTCATGCAGACTTTTGATTTGAACCTTGATGCTTACTAGCTGAAGGTGCTAGTTTGTTCTTCTTTAGCCATACGGATCACGGCGGGACATGCAAAGCTCGTGACTTCAGTCATGTCTTGAGCAATCCACATCTTGTCTCCGCTTCTACATTTGGATTCACTTCTCTTTTTTTCTTTTTCTTCTTTTTTCATTTATTCTGGATTAAGACTCCTTATTTTGGTCGTCTCGAACCCTGTGCCTCGAGGTATAACCTGCTTAGACACCAAAATAAACAAACGAACAAAAACTTTCTGCCTCCGTTTTCACTAGGAAAATTTTGTGAGTTATTTGTAGCAAAAACTCTAAACTATTTCATTATTGAAAGCAATAAAAGATCGAGAATAGTGTACCCCGAAAATAACATGATGATTCTTTTTTCCCTTTTTTTTGTTGATGGTGTTTTCTTATTTTCGAAATGATGCCTCAACTAAGGATTGATGTACCTTGTGTTGGGAAAATGTGGCCAGGGAATGGAATACCCTATATTGGCAAAGATATCAGGGAGTGGTGTGCCCTGCATTTAAGATCAAATCAACTAGGGAGTGGATACCCTATATTGGAAAAGGAGACTAGGGAGTGGAGACCCTACGTCTAAAATAAAATCAACTAGAGAGTGGAGACCCTATGTTGGAAAAGAAGACTAGGAAGTGGAGACCCTATGTCTAAAATAAAATCAGCTAGGGATTGGAGACCCTATGTTGGAAACATCAACTAGGGAGTGGTGACCCTATGTTGGCAAGTAGGGAGTGGAGACCCTATGTTGGCATCAACTAGGGAGTTTAGACCCTATGTTGGCGTCAACTAGGAAGTGGAGACCCTATGTTGGGATCAAGTTATGCTGGCATCAACTACGGAGTGGAGGCCCTATGTTGGCATCAACTAGGGAGTAGAGACCCTATGTTGGCATCAGGTTATGTTGGCATCAGGTTATGTTGGCATCAACTAGGGAGTGGAGACCCTATGTTGGCATCAACTAGGGAATGGAGACCCTATATTGGAAAAGGAGACTAGGGAGTGGAGACCCTATGTCTAAATGAACCAAGAAGGATTTTTTTTTTAATGAGAAATTGCCCCAATGCTTATTTTCAGAGGACATAAGTAAACTATTTTTTTTTTTTTTTTTTAAAAAAACAAGACTTCTTTTTTTTTTTTTTTAAATTATCCTAGGAGAAAATTCATCAGACTAGGTTTTCTTATCTTAGGAGAAAGATTCATCAGGCTATGACGTCTATCCTAGGAGAAAGTTCATCAGACTAGGTTTTTTTTTTGTTTGGTATCTTAGGAGAAAGATTCATCAGACTAAGATTTCTGTCATAGGAGAAAGATTTATCAGACTAGGTCTTCTATCTTAGGAGAAAGATTCATCAAACTAAGATTTTGATCCTAGGAGAAAATTCATCAGACTAGGTTTTCTTATCTTAGGAGAAAGATTCATCAAACTAAGATTTTGATCCTAGGAGAAAATTCATCAGACCAGATCCTATTTTTTGTTATCTTAGGAGAAAGATTCATCAGACTAAGATATCTATCCTAGGAGAAAGAGTCATCAGACTAGGTTTCTTATCTTAGGAGAAAGATTCATCAAACTAAGATTTTGATCCTATGAGAAAATTCATCAGACTAGGTCCTTCTTTTTTTTGTTATCTTAGGAGAAAGATTCATCAAACTAAGATTTTGATCCTATGAGAAAATTCATCAGACTAGGTCCTTCTTTTTTTTGTTATCTTAGGAGAAAGATTCATCAGACTAAGATTTATGTCCTAGGAGAGAGATTCATCATACTAGGTCTTCTATCTTAGGAGAAAGTTCATCAGACTAGGTCATTTTTTCTTTGTTATCTTAGGAGAAAGATTCATTAGACTAAGATATCCATCTTAGGAGAAAGATTCATCAGACTATGTTTCTTATCTTAGGAGAAAGATTTGACTAAGTCCTTCTTCTTTTTTGTTATCTTAGGAGAAAGATTAATCAGACTAAGATTTCTGTCCTAGGAGAAAGATTCATCAGACTAGGTCTTCTATCTTAGGAGAAAGATTTATCAGACTAAGATTTTGATCCTAAGAGATAAAATGTGAAGATCAATTTCAAGATTTTATGCACACTAGCAAGAAGATAAAGGCGAAAGATTTGAGAAACTTCCCTTTGTCGGCTCTTCTCTTCTTTCTCTTTTTTCCTTTCTTTTTTTTGAACCATTTTCCTTGCACTGCTTTGTTCCTGTTTCAAGCAAAGAAAATTGTATCAGTATTAAAAGTGGTGGTCGGTTTGTGTCCTTGAGTCCTGAGCAGCTTGGCTTTTGCTCAATCAACTTGAGTTAGTTTCAAGAGACTTTTTCTCTACATCGACCCTGATTGTTTCACACCTAGTGTCATTTGTATTTGTGACTCAGTCAGCCTTATCCCAACAGGAGTTCTTTGCTTAGGCGACCTTTTCTGATATATTGATTGGCTTCTCGCCTTTTGGAGCAATTTGTCTGTCAGAGAGAATTATCAGTTATCTTTGCTTGTGCCAAGTAGGCTGACAAGGGCCTTTTGGGGGGGAAGCCTCTGCATGAATCCTCAATGCATGTTGACTGTAACACTGAATTGTTGGCCAAATTCACTTTTGTGCAACTGAAAAGCTGGTAGCAGATTTTGAAATCTTTTCTTGCTTGTTTTGAGAAGGACTGACTCAGAATGAAGGACACAATGATGCAAAGAAACAGTATTAACAAGAAATGCCCCTGTCGGAAGGACAGAAGGAAGAGTTTTTTTTGTTTTTTTTTTAAATTTTGCGGTAACTAACCTTAATGATCATGACATGCATTTTGGACTTAATGGCCTGATCTATCAAACTGACCAAATCTTTCCTTTTATAATTCTTATGACTTTGAAGTCGGGCTTGTTCGTGCCAATCCTTTGCATCAGCTTCACGACTCACTTTCGACTAGTGGTGCCCCGAGGGGTTTTCACCAACAAGTATCTCTCATTTATTAATCTCTGCTTACCATCGCTTTACAGTGCCCGTGAGGGTTTTCACTAGTAAGACTCTCTCATTTTTTCTTTTTCTTTTTCTTTTGTGAGCAACATGACAGTGTTCTATGTTTTGTGACAACTATTGCTCATTGCATGCTTTTCTTGGCATTCTTGGAGGCTGATCAGGAGGTCTTTATTTGGAAGGGTTTTGGATATGATTGGAAAGAAATGAAGGCATGAAGCTCAAAGTAGACTCAAAATAAGAGGGTTGTAGACTTACAACTCTTGGAATCGACTCTTTCAACAATCAAATAAAATTTTGCCCCAATTTCAAATACTGGGAATTTTTGGATTTTTTTTTCTTTTGACTCTTATTTGGTTGGACCGAACCGTGTAAGGCTACCTACGTATCCTTTTTTTAAGGAATCAGGTCTAACGTAGTTCAAACATTTGACCTAACTATTTTTTTTTCTTTTTCTTTTTTTTTTCTCATGTTTTTTTTTCATTTTTCTTTTTTTTTTGGCTCAAAACAAACTGCCCCAACTTTTATTTTCTGAGGGCATGGACTTTGACTGCTTTTTTCTTCTCTCTTTTTTTTTTATTTGAAATTTCTAAGAGTTGCACCAGTTTGTACTCTTGGGGCATGTATTTCTTTTCATTTTTGTTTTTTTCATTTTCACTTTTTTTTTTCATTTTCTCTTCTTTATTTTTTTTGGACTTTTGACTCTAAACTTGATTCCAAGAGAGGGTGGTCAAAGAAAATAACACAGGCTCAAAAGGGGTAACAAAGGGTATAAAGTGTTTGGGTAGCAGAAAAAGGGTCTCCCGGCCTCGAGAAACGCCAAAAAATATTATCTTTTTGCGATCATTGCATTGATGAACATGTCTATTTTCTTGATGTGTCGCGGTCGAAAGACACTTTCCATCCTTTAATGTCAAACTTTCAACCAAGCCTCAATTGATTAAACATCCTCAAACCCTATCTATCTTCATAATGATTTAAGGTGAATTTTACTCGACCTCAAATCCAAAGTATTTCAACTCTTTATTCATCCTCAAAAATGTGTTGTTCTCAGTTATCCAATTCAAGCTTATAAATCAATTTTCTAAGATCTGGCCAAAAATTCCGCATGCATGTCACATCACTAAAACTAGCGGGAAAAGAACTAAACATGGCATGATACAAAAGGACAAACTGTATTTCATTGAGTAAAGGATGGAAGGGTTTAACAACAAGACAAATAACCTAAAATCCGTGTTACAACCCTAAAATAACATGAATAATGAAAAATAGACAGACAAGACTCACACAAATGGATAAGAGGGATAGAAGGGTTTAACTCAATAAAACAAATAAAATCTGGATCACAACCTTGAAATAACCCAAATAATAGAAAAAACATCAAAACAAGCTACCAAGGTTCCTTCCTCGTGAGGAGGGAATGACTTTTCAATTGCTAAGTTTGACATTTAGCCACAAATTTGCTCATCAGAATCAGCAGAGCTTTCTCCAATTTCAAAATCATTAACTTCAGTCAGTAAGTTCCCGAGAGGATTCTCATACTCCCTGTCACCACGCATCATCCCCACAAAGTATGTATCATCATGTGTAGGTAAAGGATTCTACGTGATATTCTGGGTGTCACTGTCTTGGATCACAATCAAGTTTTCTTGGATCATCCTTTCTATTTCTCTTTTCAAATCCCGACAGCTTTCAACATCATGCCCTTGGGCATTGGAATGGTATTTACACCTTTTAAAAGGGTCAAAACTTCTTGCACGTGGATCCACATGATTTGGAGGAATAGGTGCAATCATGTCAAAATGCTTTAATTTCTCAAACAAGCTTTCATATGACTCTCCTATTGGTGTAAAATTATCTTTCAATCTTTGTTCCCCTCTATACCCCTGGCTTGGATGTGGGTTATAGGGCCCTTGAAAATTCTGTGGAGGTTGGTGGAGATTTTGGGGCGCTGGTGCTCACTTTCTGGGGTGTCTTGGTGGCAGGACAACATACTGAGATGGAGCAACAGAGTATTGTGGGCACTGAGGTGGATAGTAATGCTCGGGGGAATCATCGGAAATTAGACGAGGCTGGTCATACTTTCGAGATGTTCTCCTAGGACCTCTTCTCGACCCTGATGTCATCATTATTTCTTCATCCTTCTCATTCGTGTCACTAAAATTACCAAATCCAACCTGGACAGCCTGAGTTGCGGCTTTTAGAACTGCTTGACTTATAATTCTGCATGTTTTAAGGCCATTCTCTACCATTTCCCCCATTTTGATTGCTTCCGAGAAGGATTTGCCAACTGCGGACATCATGTTTTGAAAATAATCTGGCTCTTGAGCCTGAAGGAAGACAATGATTAGCTTGTGGTCATCCATGGGTGGCTTGACTCTAGCCGTTTGCTCTCTCCATTTAATGGCGTATTCCTTGAAACATTCAATTGGTTTCTTCTTCAGGTTCGAAAGGGAATTGAGGTCTGGGGCGATGTCAATGTTGTATTGGAATTGTTTGACAAAGGCCTGGGCCATGTCATCCCAGACATACCATCGAGATGTGTCTTGATCCATAAACCATTTGGAGGCTACTCTCGTAAGGCTTTCCCCAAAATAAACCATCAGTAATTCTTCATTTCTTCACGCACCTCTTAGCTGATTGCAATACCTTTTCAGGTGGGCTATGGGGTTTCCATGTCCATCATACTTTCCAAATCTGGGATCTTGAAACCAAGTGGCAAACGAACATCGGGGAACATACATAGATCCCTGAAGGCAATACTCTTCTGACCTGCCAACCCTTGCATGTTTTTCAACTGTTGTTCTAAAGTTATTAACTCTTTGGGTCATTTCTTCTTGTGCCATCTTTTGGGCAGGCTTCTCAATGTTTGAAGGAAGATCAAATAGGTACGGATGGTACTCAAGAGAGTGATATTGCTCTTGCTGGGTAGAAAATTATGACTCATGAGTTTTCTTCTGTACCACTGTTGGCTGTGGGATAGTGAAGACGGGCATAACAGCAGCGGTTGTCTGATTGGTTGTCAATGGCACACTTGGGGAGCACACAACAGAAGTTCCAGATGTAGGTGTACAACTGTGATAAGGACTGAACTCATGTGGATAGGATTGATCAGACAATGAGACCCGAATGGCAGTATTCGATATGGGTGTGAACTCTGGGAAACAACGAGAAGAAAAGGGCGGTCTTGGCCATTAGCCCATGCTTGACACATTTCAGTCATTTTCTGTTTCAAAACTCTATTTTCCTCAGCCACAGTAGACTCTTGTTGAACCATCTGACCATGAGTGTCATGACTGCTCGTAACAGCTTCGATGTCAGTTGTCTTTTTCCCTTGAATTTTGTGTTGTCAGCTTACCACAAACCGACCACCTCAAACTTTCTTCACAATTCAAAATAAAAGACAGGTTAGAATGGACTCAGTCGGTCCTTATTATCATTTTTTTCCACTTTTTTTTCAAAGTCATTCGATCGAACCTGATGTGGGTTGCCTACGTATCATGTGGGAACATGAATCAGATCTTGCGTAGTTCAGAAAGATTGAGAATAAAGTAAATAACCTAACTCTTTCATTTTTTTTTTTGAATTTTTTTTCGAAACAAAGACTTAAATGGAAGAAAAAAAATATTTTTTGATTTAGATTTTTTTTTGAGAATTTTTGAAAAGAAAGACTTCTAAAGAAGAAAGTACATATTTTTTTTTTGAATTTCGCTTTTTTATTGGAATTTCGAAAGAAAAAGTTATAAAGAAGAAACGAAATATTTTCAGATTTTTGGACTTTTATTTTGAATTTATGAAAGAAATACTTCTAAAGAAAAAGAAAATATTTTTGAATCTTGAATTATCTTTTCAATTTTCAAAAGAAGAATGAAAATATTTTTGAATTTTTTATTATGGTTTTTTTTATTTTTTATTTTTGAAAGAAAGACTTCTAAAATGAAAGAAAATATTTTGGTTTTAAATTTTTATTATTTGGGATTTTCTAAAGAAAGACTTCTAAAGAAGGAATTAAAGGAATTTGTTTTTGGATTTTTGAAAAGTGGGGTCTCAAAGAAAGACTTTTCTAAAGGAGGAAGTAAAGGAAAATATTTTTTGGATTATTGGTTTTGGCTTTTTTTATTGACATCTAAAGAAAAAGAAAATATTTTTTTTGTATTTCTGATTTTTTTTTTAATTTTGAAACAAAAGTCTCCTAAAAAAGGTAGAAAATATTTTTTTGAATTTTGATTTCATTTGTTTTCTTTTTCTAACGAAAGACTCCAACAAATATAATATTTTTTTGTATAAACATTTTTTTATTTTTTATATGTATGGGATTTTCTAAAAGAAAGACTCCTAAAGAAGGAAGTAAAGAAAAATATTTTTTAATTTTTAAAAAATGGGGGGCCGGAACCGATGAGGTTTGCCTACGTATCTCACATCCGGTGAGAATCAGACCTGCGTAGTTCTTCCAGTTTTGACAGAACCGGGGAAACATGACTTTTTGAAAACATTCGCTTATTTTTTATCTCTTTTTTTTAGACGGAGTTTCAGATTTCGAATACCTACCTCGCACTCTTGTTTTTTCTGTTATTTCTATTTTTTTCCAGTCGGTCAACAAACAAACCGAAACAAATAGTGCACACATAGCAGGTAAGATGCATCAGGATGGTCTTTTTTTTCGGGTTCACCTGTCCTAGACGGACCCAACCCCTGTGTTGAGTCCCCTAAGTCAAATGCACATGATGCAAATAATCGTTCCTACTAGGGATCCGACATGAGGTTATGTCATTCTAAGTTTAAATCCTGGGGTTTTGTTCTAGACCAGGCTTACCCGAGCGGACAGCTCGAGTCGAGGGTGTAACGACCCGACCTGTCGTTTTGAGCTCTAGCGCGTCGTTCGACGGTTTGAGGATATGAGCAGCTTCATTTCAGGTATTATGACTCGTAGGCGTGGTCGGAGTTGAATTTAGAGAAGTTCGGAGTCAAATTGGAAAGAAAATTCTCATTTCGGAAGCCTTAAGTTGGAAGAATTGACTAAGATTGGAATTTTGAGTAAACGGCCTCGGAATCAGAATTTGAATGTTCCGGAAGGTTCGTATGATGATTTCGTACTTGGGCGTATGTTCGGATCGGACTTTGGATAACCCCGGAGCGTTTCGACATATATTGTGGAAGTTAGCATTTTAGAAGGAATTTCATAAGTCTGGGTTGAAAGGAATTTCAGTGATATAGATGTCCGTTTGGGATACCGAGTCTGGGAATAGCTCCGTAAGGTGATTCTGTAGTTGGGAGCGCGATCGGAAGTGAATTCGGATGTCCGTAGGTTATTTTGAAGTCATTTGGCTAAAGATAGAAATTTGAAGGTTTTTGAGAAATCCGACCGGAAGTGGAAATTTTGATATCGGGGCCGTAATGCGATTCCGAAAGTTGGAGCAGGTCCGTAATGTTGAATGTGACTTGCGTGCAAAATTTGAGGCCAATCGGACGTGATTTGATAGGTTTCAACATCGAATGTAGAAGTTTCAAGTTCTAAAGTTCATTAAGCTTGAACTGGGGTGCGATTCATGATTTCGACGTTGTTTGATGTGATTTGAGGCCTCCAGCGAGTTTGTATCATGTTTTGGGACATGTTGGTATAATTGGTTAAGGTCCCGAGTGCCTCGGGTGGATTTCGGAAGGTTAAAGGAATGGATTTCGGGCCAAAATAGTTGCTGGAAATTTCTGTTGCAAATATGTTTTGGACAGCAGCTGATGCATCGAAGAGCTAAATTTGGAAGCGTATATATCAAAATCTATGAGGAATCTCAAAATTTTCAAAACATAAAGGTTGTAGACCTTGCATGTCTAGAAAATAAACCATTCATGATTTGGACATTTGATCATAAAGTTATGATCGATTGAAGATCGTTGATGAAGCAGTTTCGACAGAATTTTCTGATGCATGGAGCCGACTTTAGAAGCTCATATCTCGGAATATATAAAGATTTATATGGTGTACAACCTATCAAATGAAATATCTTCGAGTCTAGTTTCTAAAACGTTAAACAGTTTGTAATTTCGATATTTCTACAAGGAGTTATGGGCGTTTTAATAGAAGGTGTACAATGGGGAAAAATTGTAATAGGATGTACAACCTGCACAGTGCAAGGTACAACTCGATGAAGCACCTGGGCAAATTGTTTTAAAAACGAGTTTTGGCCCATTTCTTTCATTTATTATTTGGCTTGGACGATTTTGGAGGCTCAATGAGGGATTTTCACCAAGCAACACTAGGTAAGTGATTTCTTCCTATTTTTGAGTTAAATATGTGATCTTACATGGAGTAAATTTGGGATTTTTGGAGAAGACCTAGAATTTAAAATTTTGGACTTTTACCATGAATTTGAGCATGAAAATTAGAGCAAATTTTATATTTGAGTTAGTAAAGCTATGGGTAGAATTTATCTTCGAGAAATTTCGAAATCCGGGCACGTGGGCCCGAGGGCATTTTGGTCAACTTTTCGAGCGGAGTTGGGAACTTACATAATTTGAATTGTTACAAGTATTAGAGTGAAATTTTATTGGTTTGCCCGTTATTTGAATAGTTTTGGTGCGTTGTGCATCAATTGGAGTCGTCAGAAGGGATTGGAAGCAGGTTATGAAATTTCGGAGCGAGGTAAGTCTCCTTTCTAACTTTGTGAGGGGGAATTTTCCCCATAGATGAACTAATTGAATGAATGCTACTATTTGCGGAGGCTACGTACGTACGAGGTGACGAGAGTTCGTGCGTAGCTACTATTATGCTTATGTCCGGGTAGCCTAGAACCCACTAGTATGCTTTACTTGTTGTACTTGTAACTTTGTTGGTAAAACGAGACTATCTAATATCATTGAATTAGTAAATGAATATTTAGGTAGGTTAAACTTCATTA
>ML282538.1:0-23453 GCA_005239495.1 Nicotiana undulata | reverse complement strand
TTAGTTACGAGGGAGAAATGCACATCTTTGTACTTACTCAGAAAACTGTTGTAACTAAAAATAATTATGGATAAAAGATCATCATCTTTGTACTTATTCAGAAAACTGTTGTAACTGAAAACAGTTATGAAATCTTTGTACTCATGCAAAAACTGTTGTCAATAAAAACAATTACGGATGGAAAGATCATTATCCTTGTATCTATTCAAAAATTTGTTATAAACAAAAAACAGTTATGAATGAAAAAGCATTACCCTTGTATTTATTAAAAACTGTTGTCAATGAAAACAGTTACGGGTAAAAACCCATATAAAAACTGTTACAAACAAAAAATAGTTATTCCTTGTATTAACTCGAAAAAACTATTTCACAAGAAAAACAGTTACGAAATACAAGATTACATCAAACGTGTTAAAAGAAAACAGTTGCAACATGAGTTTTAGACGATACTGAAACACATGTGAAATGCTGCGAAAGTTCAAACACAAAAATTTCTTCAAAAACATTGTTAAACATGTGAAAAATTCCTATCTCTCTATTGCATTTTTACACCATTATGAAGTTGAGACGTCTTCTTCATTAAGTGTTGATAAAAAAAGGGCCCTCTTTCACAAAACCGTACTTACTACAAAAAGGTACGAATAATCTAAGCATTTGATATGCAAAACTCAGGTAAAACTTAAACCTCAAAATTGAAGCATGCAAAAGACTTAAAGAGTGAAACAGAAACTCAAATCAAAAGTCATACTTGCATTGATATATTAAAGGTTAAGTAAACTAAGTATTAACTTAAACTTAGCCGTATTAAGTTTTTATACATTGAGGTGCCCCTAAGTTGTCATTTGGGGACTTAGAAGGATCCAATCTTACCCCCGATGGGACTGGGGGAACCACCAATTGAAACAAGGAAAAAAAGGGAACCAACATCTTAAACTTCTTCAGACGGGTGATTGACTTCACTGGCAGGAGGAGCAACTTGGGGTGAAGAGACTTGAGCAGCAGGAGCCTCACCTTCAGGTGAAGAGAGATTTTGACCTTGTTGAGACTTCTCAATGGTCTCCTTGATTTTTGCAATTTCAGCATTGAGGTCAAAACCCTCCCGGCTCATTTCATTCAATGTGTCGATACGAGAGTTCATATATGCCCAACTAACATCGACAATTGCCTTGTCTTCAAGAACCTCGTAATCTTTCTCCCACGACACAATCTCAGCTCTTAATTCATCCCTCTCAGCTACGGCAACATCATTAGAGGCCCTTAAAGGAGAGAGAGACCTTTCCAGAAGTTGAACTTTTTCCAAAGAGTTGCAGAGATCCTCCTGGGTCTGGGTAAGTGATTGCACAAGTTCGCCCGAATAATCCTCCTTTTGGTCTAGTAGTGCCTTCAAGCTCCTAATCTCTTCAGAGGCACGGGACAGCTGCTCTGCAAATGAGGACTCTAGGACACTCTTATCCTTGCCTGCCTGATCAGAAGATGCCTTCTCTACGGCCAACTCTACTGTCATGACCCTCACTTGCTGCTCTAAGTTATCTGCTTCAGCATGCCACTCCTTTACTTCCTGCTCCGTATGATAAACCCTCTTCATAAGCTTCGTGCGTATAAGATTGATCTACAAAAGAAAATCAATTAGATACGAGAAGTACATTTACTAGAATGAATGAAAGAAAATGCATTCTACCTTTAAAGAAGTATGCACAATCTCAATAGGCCATGTAAGGGAACTGTGGCTATCCAGCTTAGCTCTCTCTGTCGGACCTATCAATGGTTTCAACCACACATCAGGCTGGCCAGAATTTTTAAAGAGGCTACCCTCTGCCGGTACTTCTATCATCACCCACCTCATCTCCCTGCTGGAAGACCCTACTTCTGTAACAGAAGGCACAGAAGCAGGAACAGATGCGGGAGCCACGGGCCAGGAAGTCTAAGGGGTCGAAAAAGCCACAGGAGCAGGAATAGCCGTGGGAGCAGGAGAAATAGCTGGAATAGTCGAGGGAAGTTCTCTAATAGAAGGAGAGAAAACAGCTAGGGGAGCTTCATTAGCGACATGACCAAAACCCTCACGTAATAAAAGATCAACAGATTCACACACGGGAGAGGGAGTAGCATCCTCAGGGGCAGAAAATTCAACTTCAGGCACGGAAGGCTCAATGACAGGTGTAGACTCGTCGTCTGAGACCACCTTACTTATGCGTGACTTATGGATTAAAGAGCCCACCTCTTCCTCCTCATCTTCCGATATCCTTGACCACCTGCTTTTCTCTTTTAAGAAGAAGAGCCCGAGATGATCTCCTAGGCCTGAGCCAGGGACAATTTGGGAACAGACGCAGAAACTCCACGAGCGGGAAACCCTGTCAAAAGAAAAGGATTAAATGATGATCAAAGGAAGGAAGAAGTACAAACAAAAACTTCACTTACCGTGAGTCTTAACTCTCTAACCAAACCTCCCGGAGAGGTACTTCCATGAACGTTCTTCTAACGGAGCGGTTAACAAAAGCTTTTCTACCCAATCTCGGAAATCAGAGACATTCTCGACGGTTCCCATGATTGCTGCATAAAGAAGAAACAACTACGGTATTGATAAAATATCTAAAGCAAAAGGCAAGGAATGTGAGCAAAAATGTACTCACGTGAAAGATTCCACTTCTCAGGAAAGGGAAGATTCTCTTCAGCTACTAAACCAGCAGTAGGAACAACAACATACCGAAGAAACCAACCTCGATACTTATCATCGTCAGGAGTCACTAACACCCTTTTACTCCTAGCAGCCAGGGTAAAAATTCCCTGGCGGAACAACATTGGAGAATAGAGGTGAATAAGACGATGAAAGGTAAAGGGTACCGAAGCTAAGGTAGACAAATATCTAAGGCATGCAAGGACTCTCCATACAAGAGGACCGACTTGTCCCAAGCAAATTTGAAAAATCGACAGAACTCGATGATAGCTGGGTCGATGGGAGGCTTGAAACCTAATGTAAAGGGATATGTATAAACAAAATAATACCCCGTCTTGTAAGACGTTATTCTTTGATTACTATTTGGAACGACGACAGGAAAATCGGACCTCCAATAATAGTCCCTGCGTACAAACATTCAGTAATCAGGGTAGGGTACTTATCAGCACTATCAAGAGACGACAATGAAGAAAGCTGGTCTTTAAGGGCCTGACTATCCCTAGCAAAGATGAATTCCGCAGTTACTATTTCATCGACCCTCGGTTCGCGCAAAGGTTCGTGATGTTCTCTACCTTTGGACGAAGATTTAGAAGACCTAGCCCTCGAAGAAGTTAAAGACCTAGAAGAAGGAGGGGAAGTAATTTGAGAAGAGGAAGAACCCCTTGAAGGAGTAGAGGGAGTCAACTCATCTACATTTATGACTCTCTTAGATTGGTTTGAGGAAGACATATTTACAAAGGCAAGAAAAAGTTCTTTACAAATAAAGTTTGAAAGTTAGAAGTTTTTCGTGAAAGTAAAGAAAAGAAAATGAGTATTTATATTCGAAGACAACCGTAAAAAATGAGAAAAAACAAATGATGTGAAAGCCATAATTGAAGATGTCACTTCGTGACTGATGCAGTCGCAAAAAGCCCTAAAAGGCGTTGAACAATTGCATAACAGATCCGGAAATGCCACATGGCATAAGCATTAAATGGAAGTGACAAGAGACGCTTACGTTCAGAGAAAGATGCAATATTTCGAGTGAAGCGGCGGCAAAATATTTCTGCCATAAATGAGTATCCACTTACCAAATATTAATCGATAAATAAATGGTAAGTGGGGGAATATCTGTATTGGTAAAAAAGAGCTTCACACGTGTAATAATTCTTGATGACTCAGCAGTCTATGTTGAGCAATGAAAACGCGACAGCTGGACAGGACTCTACGAAGAGGTACGAGGCAAAGAGGCACGACAAATCATACCCACGGGATAATTAGCTACGGGATTCCAACCTGATTAAGAAGATGAAGAGACACGGTTAGAATGTATCCGGGCGGAACAAAGGGAAGATTCACAGATCTTCAATTAATGATCCACACGTTACACAACCTTCACGCAATAGTTACAGTTACTCATTGTAACGTTACATTAATGCCATAATCAGTCATTAATGTCAAATCATTAAAAAAGTAGACGTTATATTAAGAAATTCCCTATATAAGAGAATGAAATATAACTTGTAAAGGACATTTGAACTACTATTGATATACACTTTACTTTTCGTGCATCTTATTATTCCATTTACTTACAATTATCAGTTTTACCTTGGTTATCCCAAACCCGCGTTCTTCTTAAAAATAGCTTTGGTCAAATGATCTAATTCTTTGNTATATATATATATATATATATATATATATATATATATATTTCTGTCAGCTATTCTGCCTCGTTTATCATACCAAACGATCCCGAAACTCAAATTTTATGCCTCCAATGGATTTCTTGTGAATTTCTAGTTACATTAGGCTTTTGAATCACTCAATTTGACCTTATAATGAAGGAGATATGTAGATTTTAATATTTGCAAATAACGCAGATTTTTAATATGCCGTCAGTGGCAATTTCGTAATTAACTTGAAACATCTGGCAACCTTAATAAAATGACCATAAAATACTCATACGATGTCCAAATTCGATGATTCTTTTTGCTACGGGTCTGTAATTACGATACGGATCTAATAATTCATTCAAAAAGGAAATCGGAGCTCATTTGTTCAATATGATATCATTTATGCTTGAAGAAACGACGTCGAAGCATAAGAAAGAATGAGTGCAACACAACCCAAACCTATTTGAAACTCACCCGAGCCCTCAGGGCTCTAAATCAAACATGCACGTAAGTCTAAAAGCATCATACGGACTTGCTCGTGCGATCAAATCATGAAAATAACATGTAAACCTATGAATTAAACCTCAAAACTCATTTTTTTTCTCAAGAACACTTAAAGTTCACTATTTATCAACCGGACGTCCGAATCACGTCAAATAAATTCCGATTCTCATCAAATTTCGCAGACAAGGCTTAAATATCATAACAAACCTGTATCGATCTCCGAAACCAAAATATGGGCCCTATACCAACAGTTTCAAACGTTAATTCATTTCTTTATTTTATTAATAATCCAGCAAAACAATTTCTTTCAAAAATTGATTTTAAGGCTTGGGATCTCGGAATTCAATTCCGGGCATACACCAAAGTCCCATATTTTACTGCGGACCTCCCGTGATCGTCGAAGCACATATCCGAGTCTATTTTCTCAAAATGTTGACTCAAGTCAACTAAAACCAAATTTTAAATTCTAAAAATTATTATGTCTTATATTTTCACATAAAAGCTTTCCGGTTTCACGCTCGGACTGCGCAGACAAATTGAGGTAGTTAGAATTAATCTTTTTTATGGCTAATAAGCCTAGAATGGAGTCTAAATTCATAAAATTCCCCCTTGGGTCATCACAATCTCCACCTCTAAAACAAACGTTCGTCCTCGAACAGACATAGAAAATTACCTGAATTGGCAAACAAGTGTGGATATATACTCTGCATGTCCGACTCGGACTCCCAAGTAGTTGCCTCAGCAGGTTGGCCTCTCCACTATACTCGAACTGAGGGATAACTCTTAGACCTCAACTGACGAACCTGCCGGTCTAAAATGGCTACCGACTCCTCCTCATAAGTCAGGTCTTTGTCCAATTGGACAGAGCTGAAATCTAACACGTGGGACGGGTCACCATGATATTTCCGGAGCATAGACACGTGGAATATCGAATGAACTGAGGATAACCTTGGAGGCAACACAAGTCTATAAGCTACCTCCCCCACCTTATCAAGAATCTCAAACGACCCGATATACCTAGGGATCAACTTGCTCTTCTTCCCAAACCTCATAACACCCTTCATGGGTGATACCCGAAGCAATACTCTCTCTCCAACCATGAATGCCACATCACGAACCTTACTATCGACATGACTCTTTTGCTTATACTGAGCTGCACGAAGTCTCTCCTGAATAATCTTGACCTTATCTAAGGCCTCCAGAACTAAGTTTGTACCCAACAATTGAGCCTCTCCCGGCTCAAACCATCCAACTAGTGATCTGCACCGTCTACCATATAATGCCTTATAAGGAGCCATCTGAATGCTCGACTGATAACAATTATTATAAGCAAACTCCGCTAACGGCAAGAACTGATCCCAAGAACCTCCAAAGTCGATAACATAAGCGCGAAGCATATCCTCTAAAATCTGAATATTATGTTCGGACTGCCGTCCGTCTGAGGATGAAATGTTGTGCTCAACTCAACTCGGGTACCCAACTCACGCTGAACTTCCCTCCAAAAGTGCGGGGTAAACTGCATACCCCGATCAGAAATGATAAACACGAGCACACCGTGAAGGCGAACAATCTCCTGAATATATAACTCAGCCAACCGCTCCGAAGTATAAGTATTTTCCACAGGAATGAAATGTGCTGATTTAGTCAGCCTATCCACAATAACCCAAACTGCATCAAATTTCCTCTGAGTCCGTGGGATCCCAACAACGAAGTCCATAGTGATACGCTCCCACTTCCACTCAGGAATCTCTATCTGCTAAAGCAAACCACCGGGTCTCTGATGCTCATACTTTACCTGCTGACAATTTAAGCAACGAGCCACATACGCAACAATGTTCTTTTTCATCCTTCTCCACTAATAATGCTGCTTCAAGTCTTGGTACATTTTGGCTGCACCGGGGTGAATCGAATACTTAGAACTGTGAGCCTCCTCAAGGATAAACTCACGAAGGCCATCAACATTAGGCACACATAACCAACCCTGCATCCTCAAAACACCATCATCTTCAATTGTAACCTGCTTGGCACCACCGTGCCGAACTGTGTCCTTAAGGACCATCAAATGCGGGTCATCATCCTGCCGCTCCCGGATACGCTCAATTAGAGAAGACCGAGTGATTGTACAAGTTAGAACAATGCTGGGCGAAATATTCAACCTCACAAACGGATTAGCCAACGTCTGAATGTATGAAGCTAGTGGTCTCTCACCTCCTTCCTACTCAATGCATCGACCACCACGTTGGCTTCCCTGAATGATATAATATGGTGACATCATAATCCTTTAGTAACTCTAACCATCTCCGCTGCCTCAAGTTTAAACCCTTCTGCTTGAATAAGTACTGGAGACTGCGATGGTCAGTAAAAATCTCACACGGCACGCCATAAGATAGTGCCTCCAAATTTTCAATGCATGAACAATGGCTGCCAATTCCAAGTCATGATCAGGATAATTCTTCTCATGGACTTTCAACTGTCGAGATGCATATGCAATCACCCTGCCATCCTGCATCAATACTGCTCCAAGTCCAACTCGGGAGGCATCACAATATACCGTGAAAGAACCTGAATCTGATGGTAACACCAATATCGGTGCTGAAGTCAATGCTGTCTTGAGCTTCTGAAAGCTCGCCTCGCACTCGTCTGACCATTTAAATGGAGCACCTTTCTGAGTCAATTTAGTCATAGGGCTGATATAGATGAAAACCCCTCCACAAAACTACGGTAGTAACCCACCAAACCCAAGAAACTCCTTGTTTCCGTAGCTGTAGTGGGTCTAGTCCAGTTCTTGACTGCCTCTATTTCCTTAAGTTGTTCATAGCCAATTACAGAATTATCAAACAGCTTCATGTCAACAAAGAAAATCTCCTTTCATATACCTTCACAATCCCGATAACGAGATACGATGCTTGAAGACCTCGTAATTATATACCCGAATTAACGTGCCTCATTTAACGCCACATGGGCAGGCACCTACCTTGTAGGTTAAGGCTCAATAATAATAGCACGAATTTGACAAATTATGCACAAATAATTAATTGATTAATTTATTTTTTATTTACATATTATTAGTATTACTTTTATTATTATTCATTCATTTATTACTACGATTATTATCATTATTTTATTCATAAATTGTTGAATAAGCCTAACATGCATGACCCCCTACCGGTACTATAGTAAAATTTTAATTCACAAGGGAGAATTTAAACATAAGAATTTCCATCACAAGGATCTCATCCTTACATAACTTCCACCGCGGCTCGTAGCCCGGTTTAAACATCTCAAATCATATTAAAATGCGGGGATCTCGTCATCAATTCTGAATAACAAGCAACATGCGTATGGTGTCAATCGAAACATTCTATTTCCTTCCTTTAAATATTTTCCGTTAAACAAAATTACAACACGTAATGATAGACACAGTTATCTCCATAGAATTTCTCGATACAATTATTCACATAAGTAGATTTTTGAGTTACGAAGCTCACCCGAGTGTAGAGCATATTAGAAGAATTTTATTAGATATGCATAACCGTACTAAGTTCAGGAAATCATCACTTTATACTAATTAGAGATTGTTCTTGTAATGACACCATTTAATGTAATGACCTCAGCCATACCATAGAAAATATACCAACAGGCTAGGTCTTCACCTCTAGGAGTCTGACCTCCACTTTCGACATGTAAGTTGAGTTGTAACTGCAATGGGACACGTAGCCTGAGTGCTATGATGAAATAATTCGACTTCTCATACCGAGTTTATACCAAATAACTGGGAATAACCATTGTAGGAATCTCGTAGCGGTGGTGCATTAAAAGAACTCATGGAAGCACCCCGAGTAACCAGATATATGGACTGGGCTGGCCAGTTACCCGAGCCTCTGCCATAATAATTCGTTGTTGCAAAGTAGATTTCACTGAATCTTTTAGAACCTCGACATCTCTTAGTCTCCTTAGCTTCTTTTTTTAATCCCGAACACATTCTAACGTTTAGGCAACGTTTACCACTAGCCGAAATGAAGTATCAACTTGCCCTGAGTCGTACAAGAAATTTTACAATCATATTTAAGTCCTTTAATGAGTCTGTGAACTTGCTCTCTGGCTAGATAAACTGAAGTATGAGTGTGACAGGCTAACTTATCGAACCTGATGGCATATCCTAACACTGTCATGGTGACCTGACGCAACCGTTCAAACCTTATGTGCCACGTATTATGGAGAGTCCGAGAAACAAATCTTTCAAAAGCATTTATGAGAACTGAGTTAAGTAATTGATGCTGCATTGGCTGATCATCCTCTTCGTAGGCTTGTCACAAACACCGGCGGCCAATTTCTTCTTTTACTATGTTAACTCAACACTGCTGAGCTACCCCCTTTATTCATATACTATTTCATCATTCCTTTGGGGTAACACTCATCCCTGTTGATGCACAATGATCTCAAAAGTAGAGCTCTATACAGATAAACCTTGGCACAAACCATATAGTCTAGAAGCTTGTTAACAACTGTACTCCCTCTGAAGCACCCCAAAATCCGCAACCGTGACTTCCACGCTGAGTAAACCTTCTATAGATTTAAAGTTGGTTATATAACTCATTTGATACTAGGGTATAGGGTTGCTAAGGAGGCAGACATACCGCAAGTACCAACTTCATCTCTTGCAAAATCTCAGGCCTTATACATTCCAAGCCCAAACCGATATAAAACATGATCCCGCAATCTATTCCGTGACAGTGGACTACCCTACTTGGCACGAAATCATAGGTCACAATGTTTGATAATCCACAATGTTAAACTTCACAGCTCATATAAATCAACCCTGTTGCTTTCAACTATTCCCTTGTTATGCAATACTGGAGTAGCTATAAATCCTTCTGTGATATGGGCTAGTCCAACATGTACCGACTGAGCTTGAACCTCCTCTTCTAGATCCATTTGAGACTGTACAATAGGTGCTGCTGTTCGAGCTTTAGTCAGAGCTATGCTTCTATATCTTCCCCTAATCGTAGCTATCATTGGGGCTTCATCTCTTGTCCGGTTGTAGACGCTTTGCGTGTTGTCGAGATTTTTGAGAGGACAAGAATAGACAAGTTCAATCATCAATGGTAGAATAAATTCGCACGATAGAGTAGAATAGAAATGAAATTGTTCCTAACTTCATAGCCTCTGAGAGATAAGTACATATGTCTCTGTACCGATCCTTCAGACTCTACCAAGTTTGTTCGTGAATTGTGAGACCTAAGCAACCTAGTGCTCTGATACCAACTTGTCACGACCCAAATTCCCAAACTTAGGGATCGTGATGGTGCCTAACACCACACTTGCTAGGCAAGCCAATGTTAGAATTCGATTTACTACTTTGCATTATTTATCCATTTAGACATAATAAAATAATCTAAAGTAAACTGAAGCTATTGGTTATCGATAATTAATTTTTCAAAGATAAAATAATAAGCAATTGAATAAAACGAATCACGAGCTAATTATATAAATAAATCTAGAACTACCCAGAGTCTGGTATCACAATTCACGAACTACTAAAGAATACTACAGATACTAGGCTGAAAGAAATAGTGTAACTGTTCTGAATATACTAAAACAGTTTTATAAAAATAGGAGAAGACTCTCGGGATCTGCGAATGCCAGCAGATATACCTCGTGTCTCCGAATGAATGAATGGATGCTCTAATAATCTCCACTGCTGGCTAGTACCTGGATCTGCACAAAAAAATAGAGAGTGTAGTATTAGTACAACCGACCCCATGTACTGAGTAAGTGCCGAGCCTAACCTCGACGAAGTAGTGACGAGGCTACAGGGGGGGGGGCTTTATCAATAAACCTGTGACAATAATATATATAAAGCAAGAAAGAAATCTAAACAAATATTAAGTACTGTAGCAACAATAAAATAACTCAACCACTTTTTCCAGGCCTCAGCTATAACTTATTCTCAAACAATTTCTAAGTTTTCAAACTTTAACTTTAAATAAAAGTAGTGTCAAAAGTATGAAGAATAGTAAAATAAAATTTAAGCTTTTCAAATCTTTATTTTCTTTGAAACTCAGTAAAAATATAAATGTCCTCCCTTATCGCTCCTTGTTGCGGCGTGCAACCCGCTCCCTCCTGTCCATCTTTATTGCTCCTCCCTAAATATATCACTCTTATTACTCATGTTGCGGCGTGCAACCCGATCCCACCTTTCCACCCTTTTCACTCCTTGTTGCGGCGTGCAACCCGCTCCTACCAGACATCTCATATCAATTTATTCATAACTTTCACAATTTAGGTCAATCTTTTCACAATATTTTTGTCTCAACAATTACAAATAAGAAACTGTATTTTTCTCATAAATATCATCAATATCCTCTCAACCATATATATATATATCGTAAAAAGAATGCCAAATTGCTCAACCGTTTTGTACCACAAGGGAACCAACTAAAACAACCAATACTCTTTTCAAAATAACCACAATAATATTTAACAATAAAATAAGAAGGCCAAGTAGTCATAGAAACAATAATGAACATAGAACAATTAAGACAAGAATAAATTAAGTTGGGAACGAGAAATGAATCATGTTTAACAGGCAATTTGGTGGTGCATACATACTCGTCACCTCACCTATACACTACACACATGCATTTCACATAGCAAACAAGTGGGGATTCCTATTCCTTCAAGTCAAAGTTACACCAAACACTTACCTCAATTTCGTAGGTCACTCACTGCTCAATTACTGCTTTTCCTTTAGAATCTTGCTCTAACTTGCTTGAATATAATCATAATTAACTCAATACCATTAATTAATGCTAAAGGAACTAGCTTTATTGAAAAACATGATTTTTCCTAAGTTTTCTAAAAAAAGTGAAAATCCGACCCCGGGCCCGCTTGGTCTAAACTCGGGGTTCGGACCAAATTACGTTTACCCATTCACCCATGAACCCAAATATACAATTAATTTTGAAATCCGACCTCAATTCGAGGTAAAGATTCGATTTTTACAAAATTCCTTAATTCTATCCAAACCCTCAAATTTTACCATGAAAATTCTTAGTTTTTGATTTAAAATGATGAAAAACAATGAGTAATTGAAAGAGTAAAATTTAGAATTGATTGCCTATGACTTGGGGATGATATTTGGTGGAGAAATTCGTTTCTAGGGCTGTGGGGTTCGAAAATTTGAAGAAGAAGAAGTCTGTCCGTTTTATATACATTTTTTTGCCAGCTATTCTGCCTCGTTTATCGTGCCAAACGATCCCGAAACTTAATTTTTATGCCTCCAATGGATTTCTTGTGAATTTCTAGTCAAGTTAGGCTTTTGAATCACTCAATTTGACCTGAAGGAGATATATACGTTTTAATATTTGCAAATAGTGCAGATTTTTAATACGCTGTCAGTGGCAATTTCGTAATTAACCTGAAAAATCTGGCAACCTTAGTATAATTATCATAAAATCCTCATACGATGTCCAAATTCGATGATTCTTTTTGCTACGTGTCCGTAATTACGATACAGATCTAATACTTCATTCAAAACAGAAATCAGAGCTCATATGTTCAATATGATATCATTTATGCTTGAAGAAACGACATCGAAGCATAAGAAAGAACGAGCGCAACACAACCCAAATCTATTTGAAACTCACCCGAGCCCTCGAGGCTCCAAACCAAATATGCACACAAGTCTAAAAGTATCATACGGACTTGCTCGTGTGATCAAATCATGAAAATAACATGTACAACTATGAATTAAACCTCAAAACTCATTATTTTTCTCAAGAACACTTAAAGTTCACTATTTATCAACAGGACGTCCGAATCACAACAAATAAATTTCGATTCTCTCCAAATTTCGCAGACAAGGCTTAAATATCATAACAAACCTCTATCGAGATCCGGAACCAAAATATGGGCCCGATACCAACGGTTTCAAACGTTAATCATTTCTTTATTTCATTAATAATTCAACAAAATAATTTCTTTCAAAAATTGATTTCTAAGGATTGGGATCTCGGAATTCAATTCCGGGCATACATCCAAGGTCCATATTTTACTACGGACCTCCTGGGATCGTCGAGACACACATCCGAGTCCGTTTACTCAAAATGTTGACTCAAGTCAATTAAAACCAAATTTTAAATTCTAAAAATTATTATTTCTTATATTTTCACATAAAAGCTTTTCGGTTTCACGCTCGGACTGTGCACACAAATCGAGGTAGCTAAAATTAATCTTTTTTATGGCTAATAAGCATAGAACGAAGTCTAAATTCATAAAATGCCCCCTTGGGTCATCACATTTTTGAATCTTATTTTCTTTCTTTCTAAAATCTTTATTGTATGTGACTTGTATATGATATATCAATACCCACAAAAATACTCGATACAATATTAATATAATTATAATACGATTGTATTAGATTTTTAGTGTAGAGTTGTGATTGAAACTTAAAGAAGATGAAGATCATAATTGTATCACAATTTTTCAGAAATGTATTGCGATTGTTTTATAATTGTATATGTATCTTAATTGTTGCAGGAATTGTATTATAAATGTATGATAATTGTATATTCATTGTATATTATTACGAGCTGTTTGTTAGATCATGACGATTTTTACAGTTTGTATCACAAATATATGATAATTGTATATTAATTTATTAGAATTATATTAGGTATTATTTTGGGTATAATGTACCAGATACAAGTTAAATACAATTGCGATACAAGTATGCTATAATTATGTTCTAGGATTGATGTAAATGATACAATTAAAATACAATTATGATACAATTATCATACAATTTCTGAACATTTCTTTATTATTTTATAATGTAAAGTAATCAGCAATGGTGAGAAGAGAGAAGATGAAGATTCTTGACGTAGATTAAGGGATTTTTATGTAAAAGAAAAAATAGAAAAGAGAAGAGGAAAGGGAAAAAAAGAGGAAAGAATGTAATTAAATCCCTTAATTGAAAGCACTAATAATAGGATGAGAGTCTTTTAAGAAGCAATGTATATAATTTATAAGAAAAACTTAGTACTTATTAAAAATTACAAAACATAAAGAACATAAGTAAATAAGTTTGTACTAAAGTACATGGCTAAAAATCCCTAGATTTGACGCAAGGTCCAATGATTTGAGTAAATTTATTGTTTTCATTGAGTGTTGCGATCGAAACAAACTTTTACTGTACCTTACGTACATCTTCTGTTAGAAGAATTATTTGCAATATGCATTGATTTGGTAAAACAGTCATTAGGAGTTTTTGTTCTAACTTGACTTGTATTAAGCAAATGCGTGGAAACAACTTCTTATAAAAATGCAGGGTAAAACTGTATATGATAAACTCTTGTAATTTAACTTATTTCTGAATCCTATATATATAGGGGGAGTTTAGTGTACCGGGCTACATCCTTCCTGCAGTGCACTTTTAATTTTGATTCCCGTGATTAAATGTTTTACTTGTAATGTCACAATTTATCTAAACTTGAGTAGTTGAAGTGTGAGGCTACCAAACCATTTCATTTAGTTGGAATAAACTTTATAACACGAACACGATGTTCATCCTTTTAACAAATTTGGGTAAAGCTTCTGTTCAAGGCACTTTGATATCTTGGTCAAAGAGAGAGAGAGAGCTATCCAATATCACAATATGTTTTCTTGTCTTCTCATTTATTTTCTTTTTTAACCTAGTGTGAGTATGAGTAACTTTTGTTACATCTGTTTTTCCATTCTCATTTTCTTACATCTCTATGGGAGTTTCTAAACTGCAGGGCGGCTCTATAATAAAGCCAACCTTGACGAGAGGCCTTAAATATTTAAGAAAGTTGCATATAGTTTTATTTGAAATCTATTTTCCTAACTTTTCAAGATGTAAAGTTATTAACTAGTTTTATGTAGTTGATTTTTCTAATAATATATATCCATGTAATCTATCTTGAGATATTATTGATCATAGGTAAGATTTTATCAATAAAATTTTCTTTTCGCATGTGCAATGGTTACAAGAATCGGACATTATTCCTTAAGCAATATAGACATTTCGAAAATAATCAAGCGTTCTTATTTGATTGAGTATATCGATTGAAATTGTATACGGTAGAAATCGGGGCTACCTGATTTCACTATTTGGTCGAGATAGGAATGTTACGTCGAAGACCTAGGACGTCGAATCCGAAATCGAAGTCTCTTTTCAGATCGATGTCGACATTAATTGAGGCCAGAAGAGACGAACTCTGAGTGATATCGACATAACTTTATAACGGAAAAGGCGAGATATTCGCGATTGGTCGAGGATCGTGGCGTGAATCCCGGAATGAATGAAGTCTATAGCGGTTAATCAGCCGTTGATACAGTTTCCTACTGTAATTAGAAGTATACCTTAATTAGGACTCCTCTACTATATAAGGAGGAGTTCCAATCATTTGTAATCATAATTGCTCACTGAGAAAAATATATATAACCATTTATTTCTTGCTTATTGCTCTATTTACTGTTCATCTGTGTTGCTTTATCCTTTATTGCTCTTACTATATCATGTCGAGGTTACTTCAATTCGAGGCCGGGGCTTTGCTTGCACACTGGTTTGATTTATTTTACAGTCTAATTTATCTATTTATTTTCTCGTTTATCAATTGGTATTGGATGAAATCACATATCCTTAAAACCACAATATAATTTTAATTGGTATCCAAATTTTAGGGTAAACAAAAATATTATTTTCTACTAGTTTGTTTCCCTTAACATGTTTAATTCCAAAGATAAGTCTAAACCGCATATATGTTTTCAAGAACGTTCCATAGTAATTCGAAGTGACTACAATATGTTTTAAGGAACTTTCAAGATTAATTGTTATCCAAATTGTAGGGTAAACAGTTTGGCGCCCATCGTGGGGCTAAGGATAATAGTGATTATTCAATATTGATTCCAATAACACATACTATTTTACGCTTGTTCTTGTCAAGTATTTTTACTTTCAGGTTAAAACATGCCAAACTCACAAAACGCACCCTCACATGGTGACAATGGCCTTAGATTTCACGGGGAAAACGATAATGTAATTGCTCGAAGGGTCGAGGTGCCACAAGATGATCTCTGTGGAGCACCGGTTTCCAACCCAGTCAACGTCAGTTCGCACACTACTTTAAATGCAAACCTCGACGCAGACCCTGAAAGGAGTGTACGCAGAAAAGGCCGATCTGGTGGCCAAGGTGCACAGGGTAGGGGAGATGGGGGAGTCAGTCTTCAGTTAATATTCGAAATGCTACAGGATCAACAAGCTGCTATTGCACAGCTACAAAATCAACATAGAACTCCGAGTGGGGTCGAACCGGAAGTCACCTGCCGTACCGAGCCAGTACCGTAGACGTCGAATAATGAAGAATCGAGGTCCGATCCTGCAATACTAAAAATGCTCGAGGAGCTCACAAAAATAATAAAGTCGGGGGATAAGAAAATTGAAGCTAATGATAAGAAAATGGAAACATACAACTCCCGAGTTAATCAGATACCTGGGGCACCGCAAATTTTGAAAGGGATGGATTCGAAGAAATTTGTACAGAAGTTGTTTACTCCAATTGCAGCTCCGAATCCCATTCCAAAAAAGTTTCGTATTCCGGATATACCTAAGTACAATGGGACCACCGATCCCAACGAGCATGTCACCTCCTATACGTGCGCCATCAAAGGTAATGATTTAGAAGATGATGAGATCGAATCTGCTCTATTGAAGACGTTTGGAGAGACTCTATCGAAGGGCACAATGATTTGGTACCACAATCTACCGCCAAATTCCATTGACTCATTTGCCATGTTAGTAGACTCTTTCGTAAAGGAACATGCCGGGGCCATAAAGGTTGCGACAAGGAAATCAGACCTTTTCAAAGTAAAACATAAAGATAATGAGATGTTAAGGGAGTTCGTATCCCGATTTCAAATGGAACGCATGGAGTTTCCACCGGTCACAGATGATTGGGCGTTCAAGCTTTCACTTAGGGCTTGAAGGAATGATGTTCGATAACATCATGTCAATTGAAGAAAAAATTGATCGAATATACGGCAGTGACTTAGGCCAATGTACATAATCGGTACCAATCGAAGATCAGGGTCAAGGATGACCAATTAGGAACTCCTTCCAGTTCAGTATATTCAAACAGGTCCACAACCAAAAATCAGAGGGACGTTGATAGAGAGCCGCGGTCGAACAAAAACTGATATAAGCTATACATTGCAGATTGCCAGGACAGCAGCCCGGGACGCAATTCTGCCCGAGATGATCGAAGAAGTGATCGAGGATAGAGTTCTCGGGGACTAATGAGCAAACATGGTTTTGATAAGTATGTCGATCCTACAGAGGCACCTCGGTTGTTGGAATATAATTTCAGTGTCGACGCATCAGGCATTGTATCAACAATTGGAAAAATCAAAGATACTAGATGGCCCATGCCCATACAGACCGATCCTTCCCATAGAAACCCCAATTTGATGTGTAAATATCATGGCACGCATGGTCATATGACTGAGGATTGCATGCAACTAAGAGAGGAGGTAGCCCGTCTATTCAACGAGGGCCACCTTCGAGAGTTCCTTAGTGATCGAGCCAAGAATCATTTCAGAGAAAGGGACGTCAATAGGAAAAATGCACAGGAGGAGCCGCAACATGTAATCCATATGATCGTCGGCGGGGTCGATATTCCACAAGGACCCATATTCAAATGCACTAAGGTATCGATTACTAGGGAAAAATGGACCTGATATTATGTGCCAGAAGGCACCGTATCATTCAATGACAAGGAAGCAGAAGGAATTTCTCGACCTCACAATGACGCTCTGATAATTTTTATCTTATTAAATGAAGTTCAAGTTAAGCGTGTTTTAGTGTATCCAGGTATCTCGACAAATATCATCCAATCAAGGGTCGTGGCGCAACTCGGCCTACAAGGTCAAATTGTGCTCGCAACTGGGGTCTTGAACGGTTTCAATATGGCCAGCGAGACAACTAAAAGAGAGATCATCCTACTGGTGAACGTGGATGTAACTATCCAAGATACCAAGTTCCACGTAATTGAGGGCAACATGAGGTACAACGCCCTACTCGGGAGACCCTGGATTCATAATATGAGGGCAGTCCCTACGACTCTCCACCAAATATTGAAATTCCCGACGTCGGATGGGGTGAAAATAGTATATGGGGAGCAACATGCTTCAAAGGAGATGCTCGCGGTCGATGAGGTAATACCGATATCGGCACTGTCGACATCGAAAGGATCATACATCAAAGAAAAATAGAAAGCCAAATAGCACAGCCACCGGCCTCGACTGAATCGAGGAAGCAGGAAATAAAGGGAGAGGAAGACAACGATTATTGGACCCCTCTAACTTTCGTTGTTCCCGAAGACTATGACGCCACCAAATCAACAATAGAAGAGCTGGAACAAGTTATATTGATCGAGTACCTGCCCGAGCGAAAGGTATACCTGGGAACGGGGTTAAACCCCAAACTCAGGAAAAAACTCATTAAATTTCTTATTGATAACATGTATTGTTTTGCTGGGTCCCACTTAGACATGACAGGGATCCCACCAGAGATAACAACACATCGATTGAGTCTGGACCCAAAGTTCAAGCCATTGAAACAAAAGAGAAGGCCCCAATTTGAGGTAAAACACGCAATCATCAAGGACGAGGTAACTAAACTTCTCAAAATAGGATCCATTTGAGAAGTAAAATATCCCGAATGGTTAGCAAATGTAGCCGTAGTACCTAAAAAAGGGAACCAACTTAGTATGTGTGTAGATTATAAGGATTTGAACAAAGTATTCCTGAAAGATTCTTTTCCTTTGCCTATCATCGATCGTATGATCGACGCCACGACTGGCCACGAGATCCTTAGTTTTCTCGACGCCTATTCCAGGTACAATCAAATCCAAATGAACCTGTAAGATCAGAAAAATACTTCATTCATCACCAAGTATGGAACATATTGTTGTACTATAATGCTTTTTGGGCTAAAAAATGCAGGTGCTACCTACCGACGCCTAGTAAATAAAATGTTCGAAGAACAAATAGGTAAGTCAATGGAAATATATATATTGATGATATGCTAGTTAAGTCCCTGCGCGTAGAGGACCATTTGACACATTTGCAGGAAACATTCAAGATATTGAGAAAATACAACATGAAGCTCAACCCCAAGAAATGTGCTTTCGGTGTCGGTTCGGGAAAGTTCCTCGGCTTCATGGTGTCAAATTGGGGAATCGAGATCAACCTTGATAAGATCAAGGCTATCGAAGACATAACCGTCGTGGATAGCGTTAATGTGATGACCTAAAAAGGGGTCATCTTATGTGCATCTAATTTTGACTGCGTTCCGAGGCCCCGAAAGCCTCCATTAATCTCACCTTGATATGCATGCGCAGCCCGGGCGCGTAGCCGGGAAGCCGTTATGTGAAAACTTGATTAAGAGTTAAATTTTTGATAATTAATTGAATAAAGTTGACTTTGGTCAATATTTTTGGTAAACGAACCCAGACCTGTGATCCGACGGTCCCGGAAGGTCCGTAGGAAAATATGGGACTTGCCGAAATCAAATTCCGAGGACCCAAATCTGAGAAATGAATTTTTAAAGAAAATTGTTTTATGAAAATATTAAAGACTTATGAAAATGAACCTTGATGTGAAACCTGTGCTGCCGGGCCCGTATTATGATTTCGGAGCCCGGAACAGGTTCAATATATGTTATATAAGTTATCTGCGAAATTTGGTAAGAAACGAACTTGATTTGATTGGTTTTGGATCAAAATGAGGAAAAATTGGGGTTAATGAAGTTTTGAGGTTTTTAAACAATTTGAAATTTGGCTTGAAAGGTGATTTTATGTTCTCGAGGTCCGAATGAAATTGCGAGACCGGGAATAGTTCTGTGGTGTCATTTATAACTTGTCTGCAAAATTTGAAGTCATTCCGAGTAGTTTAGGCCGGTTCGACGCATTGAAGTGAATTCTAGAATTTCAAGTTCTTAAGTTTTGAATCAATTTGGTTTTGGGGTGAATTTTGAGTTTCGTTGTTGTTTTCCATGTTTCGGAAGTTCGAGCGAGTCCGTATCATGAATACAAACTTGTTGGTATATTTGGACGGGGGCTCGGGTGGGCCCAGTTGCCTCCCGGACACCGCACGAGGCCAAAAACCAGCTATAACAACTGCTGATGCAGCTGTTGCTGGTGTGACCGCAGGTGCGGTTGCCCAGCCGTAGGTGCGGGAACGCTCCTGCGGTCCCAGCCTCGCAGGTGCGGAGCCTCCGCAGGTGCGGAACAAATTCCGCAAGGGCGGGTCTGCTGGTGCGGAAACCCCTCCGCAGGCGCGACCTCAGCCCCCTGGCCCAAAGTCCGCAGGTGCGAGCTCCAGGCTGCAAGAGCGGGACCGCTGGCGCGGACTCCTTCTCCGCAGGCGCGATGCCAGGGTCCCAGGCCCTTTTCCGCAGGGGCGGCGATTCTCTCGCATGTGCGGGACCGCACCTGCGGTCCCAAGGTCGCAGGGTGCGGAAATCACTGTTGCCTGCCCCTTTTAAATGTCCAAATTACGGGTTTTTCTTCATTTTACCCACCATCAACTTCCATTAGAGAGCAACCAAGCTTGGGCAGCACCTCCCACGACCACCCACTATAAGAGGTAAGTTAAACCCCATAATCTTCTAGCTTTAACATTAATTCCTAGTTAAATTCACTACTAAATCATCTAAAAATCATAGAATTAGGTAGTAATTTTAGGGTTCTTGAGGATTTTGTAATTTTCCATTTTAGGCCATGAAGTCAAGTAGAAATCACACCTTAGTGATCCTTAGGCTATGGGTGAGTGATCCCTTCGAGAATTTTCGGAATTTGATCATGAGGGACCGGGGTTGGAATTTGGAAATTCTTCAAGAATGGCGACTTTATTGAATAGCTAGGATAATTTCTCACATTGTGCATGCATTGATCTAATTTCGCACCTTTTGACTAGTTGCGAGTCCTCGGGTATAGAGTTCGGAGTTTCGGGCGCAATTGTGGTCCGAGGGGTAGATTCGACACGAGGTGAGTCTCCTTTCTAACCTTGTAAGAGGGAATTGTCCCCATAGGTGATGTATATGCTATGTGTAAATTGTTTGGGGGCTACGTACGCGCCAAGTGACGAGAGTCCGTACGTAGCGGCTATTATTGTTATGTCCGGGTAGTTAGGCCCACGTCATGCCTTGTATGCTATCTTGTAATGCCTGATATGTTTTCTTTGTAATGCTTCATATGATTTATTGTAACGCTATATGTACTATGAAATTATGTTTTGCATCGTGTTATTCTTCTGAGGCTTTATGGAAAAGAAATTGTGAAATATATGGGAGCGGGCCGTACGCCACGGCAGTGTTGAAAGTAATTGAAATATATGGGATCGGGTCGTATGCCACGACAGTGTTGAAAGAAATTGAAATATATGGGATCGGGCCGTACGCCACGCGGTGTTGAAAAGGAATTAAAATGAATATGGGATCGAGCCGTACGCCACGGCGAGTGTAGAAGGTACCTTGTGGGAGCGGGCAGTACGCCATGACGGATCTAAGAATTTGTGATTATTGTTTTGTTCGGTGGTCTTACCCTTGAAAGTGCTTTATTGTTTAGTTCAACAATTGTTTGGATTTTTCTTCTTTTGGTATACATCCTTGTTGCTTATTTCCCTGACATGCCTATTGTATTTCATCATATTCTATCATATGTTATCACTGCTGGACCTTAGTGATTATCGAGTCGTCCTCTCGTCACTACTTCTTCGAGTTTAGGCGGGATACTCACCGGGTACATATTTATTTAATATGTACTCATGCTGCAATTTCTTTTCCTTTCTGTACTTGACTGTACAGGTCCGGAAGCTGGCGCGTCTGACTATCAGGTCGGTGCTGGATATTGATAGCGTGGTCATACTTCTCGGTGAGCTACTTTCCCGGCGACTTCCTAGCAGCACCCTGGAGATCTTTCGTTATATTTCTCTGTCCATTTCATTCAGACGGAGACTCTGCATATATTGTAGTCATTGTATGTTCAGTAGTTGCCCATGACAATCGTGACACTAGTTCCTGGCACACACGCGGTGTATATTTTTGGGGTTTTGGGATGTATATCTATGTGTCCCTTTTATTTCGGCTTTGTATCTACTACGACTTTACCTTGACTCAAGGCTAGTATCATGTTAGTTGTTATAAACTGGTAATCTTTGACTTGTTTAATTAGATGGGAAGGGTATCACTTAGTTTATGTCTTGTTGGCTTGTTTAACCCCGCCGTTGGGCGCCATCGCGACCTGAATCGAGATTTGGGTCGTGACAACGTGGTATCAGAGCAGATATTTTATTGTTGGATATGATTGATTTTGAGGTTATCCTAGGCATGGATTGGCTATCTCCTTATCATGCTGTGTTAGATTTCCATGCCAAGACAGTCACTTTAGCCATGCCTGAGTCGCCTGTACTAGAATGGAGGGGTTCTTCAGTTAGTGCCTCCAGTCGGGTTATTTCCTTCATAAAGGCTCGACACATGGTCGAGAAGGGTTGTTTGGCCTACCTTGCTTATGTGTGGGACACCACCGCCGAGTCTCCTACCATTGATTCAGTGCCTGTTGTTCGAGAGTTTTCGGATGTGTTTCCTTCGGATCTTCTAGGCATGCCTCCAGATCGAGATATTGACTTCTGTATTGATTTGGCCCTAGATACTCACCCTATTTCCATTCCCCCTTATCGTATGGCTCCTAAGGAGCTAAAGGAGTTGAAGGAGTTGTTGGCCAAGGGGTTCATCAGGCTGAGTGTGTCGCCGTGGGGTGCTACAGTCTTATTTGTGAAGAAGAAGGATGGGTCTATGCGGATGTGCATTGACTATCGCCAGCTAAATAAGGTTACTATTAAGAATAAGCATCCTCTGCTGCGCATCGATGATTTATTTGATCAGTTACAGGGTGCTCGTGTGTTTTCTAAGGTTGACTTGAGATCGGGTTATCATCAGCTGAGGATTAGGGCTTCAGATGTTCCGAAGATTTCATTTCGTACCAGATATGGCCATTATGAGTTCCTGGTGATGTCCTTTGGTTTGACTAATTCCCCAGCAGCGTTCATGGACTTGATGAATAGGGTATTCAGGCCGTATATTGATTCCTTCGTCATCATCTTCATTGATGACATCTTGATTTATTCACGGAGCCTGGGTGAGCATGAGAAGCACTTGAGAGTTGTGCTCCAGACTTTGCGGGAACAGAAGTTGTATGCTAAGTTCTCCAAGTATGAGTTCTGGTTAGACACTGTGGCATTTTTGGGGCATGTGGTATCCGGGGAAGGTATCAAGGTTGATCCTCAGAAGATTGAGGCGGTATAGAGTTGGCCGCGTTCTACTTCAGCTACAGAGATCAGGAGTTTCTTGGGCCTAGCAGGCTATTATTGCCGATTCGTGGAGGGGTTCTCCTCTATTGTAGCCCCACTGACCAGATTGACTCAGAAGAACGCCCCGTTTTGGTGGTCCGACGAGTGTGAGGCGAGTTTCAGAAGCTCAAGTCAGCCTTGACCTCAGCACTAGTTCTGTCATTGCCTTCCGGTTCTAGGATGTATACCGTGTATTG
>ML282537.1:0-15177 GCA_005239495.1 Nicotiana undulata | reverse complement strand
AATTTATTTTATAGGGTACCACATGACCGTAATAGTACAGTGTATAAAGTGTATTAAAAATAAGTAGAATTTTAAATAATTTGAAATAATTCTTAATTATACGGGTAATTAGTTAACTATCGGATAACGAGACATTACCTAATTAACTAATTAGTTGGATCCCCGTGTGGCAGCACCCCTCTAATCCTATGAATGACTCTTAGAGTCATTAGTCTAGGTGGCAAGACTAGGACCTAAGTAATTACATAACACTTCATTTTGATATCTTGAATACAAGACACTACAATCAAACTCCTTCAATTCCTTACGCACAATACGATTAGATATGAAGTTTTACACATTAGCAACGTGAATTCTTACCAATTTCCTATACATTCCTACAAAACACTACAACATGATGTCTTTAGCCAAAATTCAAACCGAGATTTTATAGCAAAGTTAATTCATTTTCCAAATAGCAACGTTGTTGCTAAGTTCTTAAGGAAAGGTTTTGGCCAAGATTTTCTTTGCATAGCAACGTGATTGCTTCGAGCTTTTCATACGACTTGTTCTATGTTTTGTCGCAAAAGATGTGTGTTAGAGGAATTGTCAAGATAATCGACTCAGGTATGTTAAGGTTAATCCTTCCTTCTTTTGGCATGATCCATGTAACGCTACGTAAACGTAATGTTATTTCATAAATGGTTCTACTCTTAGTAACTAAGAAGGTTTACGTTATTCATTCTTGTAAAGTGATATTCAATCCTGTCTAAGTATATTCCTAAGTCCCTATTGAGGTATATGATAAGGATGTTAATGTTTATAATATTGTGATACATGCATTTTCATGTGTCACGACCCCAAATCCTAACAGGTCGTGATGGCGCCTATCGTGGAACTAGGCTAGCCAACCATCACATAACTACACATTTACTTTAATAAAGTCTCAAATCATTAATAACCAGCAAAAATGAGTATAAAATTCCTCTAAGTCTTTAAGCAAACATAATATAAACTAACAGTCTAAACAATCTCCCAGGACTGGAGTCAACCGATCACGAGCATCTAAGAATAAAACTAACTCTGCTAATGTCATAGACAATGTCTAGGAATAAAATACTAATACTAATAAATGAAGGGGAATGGAGAAGTTGCGGACGCTGGACAGCTACCTCGAAATCCCGAAAGCTGACGATAATGAACTCGGATGGCTACTACTCCGAACCAGTACCTAGATCTGCACACAGGAGTGCAGCGAGTAATGATGAGTACGCCAACTCAGTAGTAATGAAAATAAATCACAGTCCGAAGAATAAGAAACAAACAACAACAAATACACCAATCCACAAAACAGTAAAATGCCAAGTCTCAATAAAGTGAACATAAGTTCAAAAACCAGTTTCCATAAAATACTTTGGAACAAGTATAATTTCCAATATTTCTCAGTAAAACTCCCAAAAATATCAGTTTGAAAGATGAAACAAATCATAATCAAAACTCAGTAAAATATCATCATTAAACTTGCCCCTCGGGCCAATCATTTCTCGTATCAGTCACTCAGCACCTCACGGTCACTCAATAACAGTCACTCATCACCTCACCGTCACTCAGTATCAGCCCCTCGGGCAAACTCACTGTCACTCATACCTCCCTTTCACTCTTCACTCGGCACTCGCACTCAGTAGGTACCTGCGCTCACTGGGGGTGTACAGACTCCGGAGGGGCTCCTTCAGCCCAAGCGCTATAAACAAGCCAAATCATGGCAATCATCACTCAGGCACTCGACCTCTCTCATATCATCAATATCCTCATAATATAGGATTTCGGCCTTACTCATATCATCAATATCCTCACAATATAGTCTCTCGGCCTCACTCAGTCAGACACTCTCAATATGCCACTCGGGCCATGAATAAAAGGGGTTCTCGACCAAAAATAGTATTTCATTTCAAGAAATAATATCAGTAACGCAAAGTGTCAAAATAATTTATCAAGAAAGACTGAGTGTAAAATCATAATATAATAAGTGAGGAATATCAGAAAAATAGTCCCCAAGGGGTTAAACAGATCGGCACTAGGCCCCAAACGTGGCTTACAACCCAAATATATCAAAATATAGTAATACTATAAAACATATGCTTTAAAAGCGGTTTCATACCTCAATAGTTGCCTAAAAAGGAACATTTTTCCAAATTTCCAATTCGTGCACGCCCCACACTCGTCATCCAGTGTGTGCGTCACTCCAAAACCATGAAAGGATGTAAAGTCCGAAGTTTCATACCCTCAGGACAGGATTTAAAGACATTACTTACCTCAAACTAGCCCGAAAAGCTATTCCGCAACACGCTTGCCTCTCAAATCAACTCTCGAGTGCTCCAAATCTACTATGTTCAGATTTTTCACATCAAATTATGCTAAGGGAATGAATTCCAATTGATAAATATCAACTTTATGCACAAAATCCGAAATTAGCCAAAACCTGACCCCCGGGCCCGCATCTCGAAACTCGACAAACTTTATACCAAAATGATCCTCACCATCTCATGAGTCCGTACATATAAAGAACTTTGAAATCGGAGTCCAAATGACCCCTCAAATCACCTCGAAAAGGTCTCTTAAACTCAAGCCCTGGTTTTCCCTTTTTCCACTGATTTTCCCAATTAAACACTGTTAATAAGGTCTTTAATCACATATAATCGAGTTAATAAGTCCAAAAGCTTACCTCAATGAAGAACAAACGTTTTCCCTTCCAAAAATCCTCAAAAAGCTCAAAACCCGCACAACAATGGTCAAAAAGCGGTCCGCACCTGCGCTCTAGGGGACCGCACCTGCGGTTTTTCATTAAACCGCCAAATCTCGCACCTACGGCCCAGGTATCGCACCTGCTGCTCCGCAGATGCGCCTAAACGACTGCTCTTGCGGTTTTCCCCCACATGGACCTCAACCGCACCTGCGACCCTCCTGGCCGCTCCTGCGCTCGCACCTGCGGTCAAACATCCGCAGGTGCAGAAATCACAGTAGTAGCACACCAGCAGCTGTTGCTGCAATTTTCCAACTCCAAAACTTTCCGTTAACCATGAAAAATCAATACCGAGCCCCTCGGGACCCCAACCAAATATACCAACACATCATAAATGATCATTCAAACTTAGTTGCACTCTCGGAACACTCAAAATAACATTAAAACACCAAAATCACATCAAATTCAAGCCTATGAACTTTGAAATTCCTAAATTCCACCAACGATGCCGAAACTATCCAAAACACCTCCGATTTACGAAATTTTTCACACATATCCAAAATGACATTACGAACCTGTTCAAACTTCCGGAATTCCATTCCGACCCCGATAGCCTATTTTCCACTACCGACCGGAAATCACCAAAAACTAACTTTCGCCAATTCAAGCCTAATTCTACACCGGACATCACAAAAATATTCCGAACCCACTCCTAAGTTCCAAATCACCTAACGTAGATATCCGAGCCATAAAATCTGCATTCCGAGGTCATTTACCAATAAGTCAACCCTTAGTTGAGTTTTCCAACTATAAAGCTATTTTTAGAGACTAAGTGTCTCAATTCTCACTACAACCATTCCGAACCCGAGCCAACCAACTCTAACATATCATAAACAGTATAACCAACCTATGACAAGACAAAAACAGTAATTATAATGCAGGTTCTACGGAACGATCGATCGGGTCGTTACATCATGTATTTACCACTGTGCTACGACCGTCGGCCAGTTACCACCAGTTGGGTAGTTATGTATCATTATTTACTACCGGTTGGGCAGTCATGCATATTCATTTACCACCGAGCTACAACCGGTTGGAAAATTATACATTTACCACCGAGCTGCGGACGGTCGGGCAGTCATGCATTTAACACCGCGCTGCGGCCGGTCGGGCAGTTACCACTGATCAGTTGGGCAGTCATGCATCATACAATATGGATAATAGTCTCAAAGAGAAGCATTATATATAAGTATAATAAGTATGCATATACGGTGGCACTTCAAATATTCAGGTTGATTCTTATATGTCTTTTATTAATGTTGACTTATTGTTATGTTTCAGTTCTACCTTACATACTCAATACATTATTCGTACTGATGTCCTTTTGTTGGGGACGCTGCATTCATGCCTGCAGGTATAGATAATCAGTTTGACGAGCCCTCATAGTAGACGAGATTGGCGTTCAACGAAGGATCGGTAAGACTCCACCTCATTCGGAGTGCAGCCGAGTCTATGAGTCATCGTGTCAGAGTTTTGCTACAGACTTATGAGTAGGTCGGTACCTTGTCCCATTCAATGTCAAATAATCTTAGAGGATTTATAGACAAAGGATCATTTTGTACAGTATGTTAGAGTCCTAGACGGCCCATATGTATTCATGTTTTAAGAAAAATGATTTAGCGATACAATGTTTTTCCCACTTACACTTGTACATTACGAGTTATGGCCATGTTGGCCCATGATAGTTACAGAAGAAAAACAAATGAGTTACACAGTGGTTCGCTCGGGCCAACATGGTAGCGGGTGCTAGCCACGCCTCCCAAGGTTTGGGGCGTGACATTCCAACACTTGAATCTTGTTTATGAGAATATTCATATTTAAAGTGTGGATTAAATATCTTGTTGTGCTTATGTATTGAACAATTTTTATCTATATTGAATTGAGTTATTGTTTATCTATTTATTCTTGTTCTTTAATGTTTCCAAAGGGAGTAGCTAACCCTAGGAATCGCCCATTTACTTCAAATTGATTTTGGGAAAGATAATTTGGGGTTGGGAAAGATTAATTAACAAGAACTTGAGGCATTAACCCTCATTTTATAGATTCTACCTAGGGACAAGATTGAACTACTTGTAGCCATATTTGGGTGTGCCTAATCTCTTAATTGTTTTAGGGATAATTCAATTAGGAAGTCTTGTTAGTCTTCGAAAGAAGCTAATATAGAATTATCACCAGAGGCTAATTAACATAAACTCCGCAATCATATTTGTAAAATCGTGAAATACATTGGATCGTTACTTGATTGTAATTCCCTGTGTATCCATGATTTTAGCTATTGATCATTTTACTTGCTTTCTAGGTTAGTTTATAGAGAGTCTCATTCAGGGGCACGGGGTTCTAAAACGCAAAACGACCGGCCGGGTCATTACCTTCTCCACCTCTTAATACCTGGAGTGCTGAATAATACTTGGAGTGCTGAATAAGTGTGGATATCTGCTGCGCATGTCCTCCTCGGACTCCCAAGTCTCCTCCTCGACTGGTTGGCCCCTCCACTGGACCTTTACGACGGAAACCCTCTTGGACCTCAACTGGCGATCCTGCTTGTCAATGATAACAACTGGCTCCTCCTCATAACCCAACCTCTCATCTAGCTGAATGGTGCTGAAATCCACCATGTGAGAGATGTCGGCGTGGTACCTCCAGAGCATGGACACATGAAAAACTAGATGAACTCCTGATAAACTTGGAGGTAAAGCTGTATTGGTAAAAAAGAGCTTCACATGTGTAATAATTGTGATGACTCCGCAATCTATGAAAACATGACAACTAGACGAAACTTCATGAAGAGTTACGTGGAAAAGAGTCACAGAATAGCATACCCACATGATAATCAGATACGAGAATCTTAACCTAATTAAGAAGATGAAGAGGCACGGGCAGGATGAATCCATGCACAATAAAGGGCAGATTCAGAGTTCTTCAATTAATGAGCCAAGCATTACATGAACCTTCATGCAACAGTTACTGTTAATCATTGTAACGTTACATTAATGCCATTATTAGTCATTAATGCTCAAATTCTGAAAAGGGCAGACGTTATATTAAGAAATTCCCTATATAATGGAGTATAATATAACTTGTAAGGACACATTCGAACTACTATAGCAATATACTTACTTTTTTGCGCATCTTACTGCTTTCCAATTAAAAATTTACTTGCAATTATTAGCTTATTCTTTGGTTATCAGAAACCCATGTTCTTCTTAAAATAGCTTTGGCAAAGAATCTGATTCGTTGGTTAAACAAATTGGTTCCGTCATCGGGAATCTGATAATCTTTTTTTACTTTCAAACTACATTCTCTGAATTATGTCGAACGCCAATGACAATAATCAACAGAGAATTGGAACTCCAGTTCCATCACCTTCAGGAACCCCACGGGGCTCAAGGGAGCATTCCCCATACAAATCCACGACTCAAAACAATAATAACAACGCAAATGAACAAACACGAGAACAAGATCAGGTGAAGCAAATGGTTGGTGAATATGTGACTCAAGCTTTACAAGCTTTCATGAGAGGATTACCAACTGCATCAGCTGCGCCACCTCCTAACAACACCGTAACTGTGGAAAACCCACAATCTGGGTTAGCAAACTCAGGAAGTGAAGGCGCTCTAAATGAGTCCCTTGAAGCGAGACCAGGTATGTCCAATAACCCAGAATTACAATATTTATCACTAACCTTATAGAAACAGGTGAAGGAACGAAACGATTGGATTGAGCAAATCCCTGGAGTACCACCTGTCATTAAAGGCATTGATGTTGATAGATATTCGCAACAACCTTGGAAGCCAAGTGCAACACCCTTGCCTATCCCCAAGAAATTCAAAATGCCTGATATTCCCAAGTATGACGGGACAACCGATCCTCGTGATCATGTAACTGCTTTTACCACTGGAGTAAAAGGCAACGACCTGACTAAACAAGAAATTGGGTCAGTCCTAGTTAAGATGTTCGGGGAAACACTCACCAAAGGAGCATTAACATGGTATTCCCTTTTACCCAAAAATTCTATTGAATCTTTTGTTGAGCTTGCAGATTCTTTTATAAAAGCGCATTTCGGTGCGCAAAAAGTTTAAAAAAGAATGGAAGACATATTCAAAATAAAACAAGGAGACACAGTGTTGCTTTGTGAATTTGTAGACAGGTTTCAACGAGAAAGAATGCTGCTACCAAGGGTACATGACAATTGGGCAGTCATGGTATTTGCAAGCAATTTAAATGATAGGAGTTCTGAAGCCACGAGGAGACTCAAGGAAAGCTTGAGGGAATTCCCAGCCACAACATGGAACGACGTCTATAACAGGTATAGTACTAAGCTACGAATAGGAGAATACACCATTGTTCAATCAAAAGCTGAGATTCAAACCATTTCCAGACGTTCCGAGCCGGAAAAGAGGACAGGTAAAAACAGGTACGACCCTTATATGAGACCTTCGGGGCGAGAAAATTGTCCAGGTTTGAAAACGCATGGTCAGAATACAGACCATCAAATAGAGATACGGGCTCATCCTCATCAAGATCCAGAAAGGATCGCGATGAACGTAGCAGAGGTAGTACAGGAACTGGAGACCACAAATTCAATGTAAGTACTTCTGAACTAATCACAATACTGAGAAATATGGGCGATAAAGTTCGATGTCTCAAAGAAATGAGGTCAAGCCCAAATAGAAGGAATCCAGACTTCTGGTGCGAATTCCATAACGATCATGGACACAGAACATCAGATTGCAGATTTTTGCAAGGTGAGGTAGAACAATTATTAAAACAGGGCTATCTAACAGAATTGTTTAGTGAGCAGGCATATATGAAGAACATGCAGGAGCCCCCAAAACCATCTCCAAAACGAACGTTCAACGTGATACATGGAGGTGAGGAGGTGAACTAAGTAATCTGCAAAAGAACCACAAAATTCACAATTACACACGGGAAGCAGATTCGTGAAGACTTGGAAGCAGACAGTATATCATTCGACGATGCAGATATCAACGGATTAATACTTCCACACAACGTAAAAGAGTGTTGATTGATCCAGGTAGCTCAGTTAACATCATTTTGTCGAGAGTTGTGGAAGAAATGCTAATGGAGGATCATGTAATCCCAAAAGCTCGAGCCTTATCTGGGTTTGACAACTCTACGGTCATAACAAAAGGGGATATTGAGCTTAGCACCTATGCAAAGGGAGTAATAAAAAAATACTAGATTCCAAGTCATTGATACTGACATGGCTTATAACGTAATCATGGGGAGACCATGGATCCATGACATGAAAGCTGTTCCATCTATCGTACATCAGATAATTAAGTTCCCTTCCGAATGGGTAATTTTAACAGATTTGAGGCGATCATCAAACCTCAAGGAATATAAATTCCATAGCATACTCTAACAAAAATGAAGAAGTTGAGAAGTCAAAAGACGAAAGGTTCGTTCAAATAGGTACGGAAACAACTGTTGTTCAAACATGTACGGAAGCAACTATTAATCAAACAGGTACAGTAGAAACTATTGTTCAAATAGGTGCGGAAGAAGGTAACCACGAGAAGGTGAACCAAGTCAACTCGGAAGAAGTATCAAAACATGCGAACATGGATTCCAGACCTGATGTCATTCAGGAACAAGAAGAGGACGAGCATATCAAAATGAATACGGAGGAACTCGAAGCTATTCCGCTATTTGAGCTGAAGCCCGAACAAAAAGTCCACATAGGCACGAGGCTAAGCCCCAACAGAAGAGGTAAGTTAATTGAATATTTAAAGGCTAACGCAAATTTCTTTGCTTGGTCCCATTCAGACATGACAGGTATTCCTTCGAAAGTGATGACTCATAAATTAAATGAAGATCCATCCTTCGTGCCTGTCAAGCAAAAGAAAAGAAAGCAAGGACCATTTAAGAACCAAGTGATCGACGAAGAGGTACATAAACTCTTGAAAATTGGTTCGATACGTGAGGTAAAATATCCTAATTGGTTAGCAAATACTGTAGTGGTTCCAAAAAAGAATGGTAAATGGAGGGTATGCGTAGACTACACTGATGTAAATAAAGCATGCCCTAAAGATTCATTTCGATTACCGCACATAGATCAAATGATTGATGTCACTGCAGGTCATGAATTATTAAGCTTTCTAGATGCGTATTCTGGTTATAATTAGATTAATATGGATCCCTCAGACGAGGAAAAAACTTCCTTTATTACAAACAAGGGGACTTACTGTTACAAGGTCATGCCTTTTGGCCTGAAAAAATGCTGGAGCCACGTATCAAAGGCTGGTGACCAAGATGTTCCAAGAACATCTAGGGAAAAAGATGGAGGTATACATTGATGACATGCTGGCAAAATCAACACAAGCGAAAGATCACTTCCAACATCTTTCAATTACATTCAAAATCCTGCGCAGGTATAACATGAAATTAAATCCGGAAAAAATGCGTCTTTGGCGTAGAATCGGGTAAGTTTTTGGGTTTCCTTGTATCAAATAGAGGAATAGAGGTAAATCCTGCTCAAATTAAAGCTATCGATGAGATACCTAATGTACTTACGAGCAAAAAGGAAGTTCAACGACTAACAGGAAGAATTGCAGCCTTAGGAAGATTTATCTCCAGGTCTTCGGAGAAGAGTTTTAAATTCTTTTCAGTTCTTAAAAAGCAGAATCAGTTCGAATGGACTGAGGAATGTCAACAGGCTCTTAAAGCTCTGAAGGCCTATCTATCAAAACCACCGCTGCTATCTAAGCCAAAAGAAGGGGAAAGGCTGTATGTCTATCTTGCCGTTGTAGAAATTGTCGTAAGTGCAGTACTGGTAAGAGATGACAAAGGTAAACAATCTCCAAATTATTATGTAAACAAGTCTTTATTAGATGCTGAAACTAGGTACCCACATCTAGAAAAATTAACCTTAGCTCTAATCATGGCAGCTAGAAAATTAAGGCAATACTTTCAATGTCATCCAATCACTGTTGTGACCTCATACCCGTTGAGACATATTCTGCATAAACAAGAACTATCAGGAAGATTAGCTAAATGGGCAATAGAATTAAGCGAGCATGACATAATATATCGGCCCAAGACTGCAATAAAGTCTAAACTTTTAGCTGATTTCGTCGTTGATTTTAATACTAGCATAATCCCTGAAGTGGAAAAAGAGTTACAACTCTTTAATGGGGCTAATCCAGGAATATGGACCCTATTTATTGATGGCTCCTCTAATGTGAAAGGAGCTAGTTTGAGAATTGTTTTAATATCACCCACGGGTGAAAAAAATACTATAATGACCCAACCGGTCGTTTTGAGATCTAGCGCATCGTTCAGTAGTTGGGAGTCATGAACAACTACATTTCGGGTATTGTGACTTGTGTGTATGGTCAGAGTTGAAATTCAGGAGGTTCGGAGTTAAATTGAAAGGAAAATTCTCATTTTAGAAGCCTTAAGATGAAGAAATTGAGTAAGACTGGAATTTTGAGTAAACGACCTCGGAATCAGGATTCGAAGGTTCCAGCATATTCGTATGGTTATTTCGGACTTGGCAGTATGTCCGGATCGGGATTTGGATAACCCGAGAGCGTTTCAGTGTATATTGTGGAAGTCAGCATTTTTGAAGAAATTTCCTAAGTTTGGATTGAAGCTCATTTCAATGATATTGATGTTCGTTTGGGATTCCGAGTCTGGGAATAGCTCCATATGGTGATTCTTGAGTTAGGAGCGCGATCGGAAGTGAATTCGGATATCCGAAAGTCAATTTAAGGTCATTTGGATAAAGATAGAAAACTGAAGGTTTTTGAAGAATTCGACTGGAAATGACAATTTTGATATCGGGGTCGGAATGCGATTCCGGAAGTTCGAGCAGGTCCGTAATGTCGAATATGACTTGTGTGCAAAATTTGGGGTCAATCGGGCGTGATTTGATAGGTTTCGGCATCGGATGTGAAAGTTAGAAATCTCAAAATTCATAAAGTTGAATTCTTGCGAGATTCATGTTTTCGGCGTTGCTTGATGTGATTTGAGGCCTCGACTAATTCCGTGATATGTTTCAAGACTTGATGGTACGTTCGGACGAGGTCCCAAGGGGCTCGGGTGAGTTTCGGGGTAGTTTCGGACCATTTCTAGGCCATTTTTAATTGCTGGATTTTGGCTACAACAGTGTTCTACGCGATCGCGGTGAGTAAAATGTGAGAAACGAGCCAGTGAATCGCGATCGCGGAAAGCCTTTCGCGATCGCGTAGAGTAAATGTTATGCTGCACTGACTCGACTTCTGAGGTTCATATCTCACAATCTATAAGGAATTTGGAGATGGTATAAAAATGAAAGTTGTAGACCTTTGTATCTAGTTTCTAGAAATGTAAGACATTCATGATTTGGATTTGTTTACAAAGAGTTATGTCTGTTACTCTACAGGGTGTCCAAGAAGATGAAAAAGAAAGTTGTGTTGCACATGGGATGCCTTTTCCAGATTATATCTAGGAATCTATAAGGAATTGGAAGATTACCAACACATGAAAGTTGTAAATCTTTGACTTTAGTTTTCAGAACATTTAACCATTTGTCATTTGGAGTTGTGTTTGAAAAGTTATGACTATTCTACTGGAGGCTGTCCTGGCAGGCTGGGCAATTGTTCTCCCCGATCGCGAAGCTCTTTCCACGACCGCGAAGAGCAAATTTAGGGCTGGAAAAAAATTGTTCTCCGCGATCGCGAAGCATTTTCCGCGATCGTGATGAGTAAATACCTGGGCAGAATGATATTTTAGCGGGTTTAGCTCATTTTTCTTCATTTCTTCATGACTATGGGCGGATTTTGAGAGCATTTCAAGGAAGATATCAACCAAGCTTCAGAGGTAAGATCATTCTACTTATTTCCAAGTTAAATAAAATATTATATCATGGAATAGAACATGAAATTTAGGGAAAATTTGTGGAAAAATTAGTATTTTGAAGAAAACCTAGAAATTTGGAAATTTGGATTTTAGCCACGAATTTAGCATGAATAATTGAGTAAAATGTGTAATTGAATTAGTAAATCTTCGGGTAGAGATTTTCTTCAAAAAAGTTTGAGGTCCGGGCACGTGGGCCCGAGGGCATTTTGGTCATTTCATTGAGCCGGGCTGAGGAACTTTGTAATTTGAATTGGTTATGATCTATTGAGTATATTTTCATTGAATTATCGTTACTTGGATAGTTTGGGAGCGTTGCACATCCATTTTTTTCATCGTAGAGGCTTGGAAGCCGGTGATGAATCTTCGGAGCGAGGTGAGTCTCCTTTCTAACCTTGTAAGAGGGAATTGTCCCCTTAGGTGTTCTACATGCTACATGTAATTGTTTGCTGGGGCTACGTACATACCAAGTGACGAGAGTCCGTACGTAGCGGCTACTATTGTTATGCCCGGGTAGTTAGGCCCCACATTNTTTTGTTTCTCTGAGATTTATGGATTTTAAATTAATATGGAAGGAAATTGTTTTCACGGAAAAATATTATGAAATGTATTAACTTACGGGAAGGAATATGAAAGAAATTATTTATGGAAAGTATTATGAAAGGAAAAGAAATGACTTATAAGTTTTGTACTCATGTAAGATGTTATTGTTTTTCCCGAGCTTTCATTTACTTAAATAAATGGAAAGGATTGTGGTGAAATGAACTTTACATTCTGTGTGCGCATGTTGTCACTTCGTAATTTACATCCCGCGAGCGATATGTAATTTCCTTCACTCTTATGAGAGCGGGCCATTCACGGCGGATTTATAGTGCACTCTTGGTACGGGTCGGTCGATTCCCGGCAGTGCACAGGATTTAATCAAGAATGCACTCTTGGTACGGGCCGGTCGATCCCCGGCAATGCATGGACGAAGTTACACTATGATATGATATGATTACATTGATAGACTCACTCTTGGTACGGGCCGGTCGATCCCCGGCAATGCATGGACGAAGTTACACTATGATATGATATGATTACATTGATAGACTCACTCTTGGTACGGGCCGGTCGATCCCCGACAGTGCGTAGCCAGGACTATTATTAAGCATGCACTCTTGGTATGGGCCGGTCGATCCCCGACAGTGCATATCTATTCTTCACTATGATATGATTACATTGATAGACGCACTCTTGGTACGGGCCGGTCGATCCCCGGCAGTGCATAGCTATTCTCCCTCATGACTCCAGCCGGTTGTCCTACTCCTGTGTGTGGATGACTGTTTGGTACTTTTATTTTCCTGATTTAATATTTGACAGATGTTTGGGGAAAGGAGACATGTGAGTTGTTATTGCTTTCAATATTTACTTGGGAACTCTGTATTCTCTTCACAATTGTGGTGCACTATTAACATGTTTACTGCTTTCCTTATATCCTGTTTATTTCTATTACTGTTGGACCTTAGTGAGTATCGAGTCGACCTCTCGTCACTATTTCTTCGAGACTAGACATGATACTCACTGGGTACATATATGTATATGTACTCATGCTACACTTTCTGTGCATTTTGTTGCATAGGTACCCTCATAATGCAGTGATCGATTCAGAGACTTACTCAGGTTGCATTATTCCAGTGGCGTTCCGCAGCTGGCAGAGTCTCCCTTCTATGTCCCTACACTTTTGTCTTTATTACCTTTGTCTAATTTAAATTCTCGGACAAGAGTTGTATAATTGTATAAATTCTTAGAAGTTGCTCATGTACTTGTGTCACCGGGTTTTGGGAAAGTGTTGGTATTTCTTGTACTGCATTAAGTGGATTTTCCGCCGTATTTAGTTTACTAGCATTTGCTTTATTATTTGATAATAAATGCAGAAAAAGACATGATTTTGAAAGTGTTAAGCAGGAAGTTGTTTGAACTGGTTCAGGGATTGGCTTGCCTGACAGTGTGTCCGACGCCATCACAACCCATAGATTTTGGGTCGTGACAACGTGGTATCAGAGAACTAGGTTCCCTTAGGTTTCACGAGTCATGAGCAAGTCTAGTAGAGTCTTGTGGATCGGTACGGAGACGTCTGTACTTATCTTCGAGAGGCTACAGGGCTGTTAGGAGTACTTCCCTTCTTGATTCCTCATCGTGCGATTTGATTCCATTAAGGCTTATGCCTATGTTTCTTCCTACTCAATCTTATACGCCGCGAAGCTCTTGCTATGATTCGAGGCTTTGAGGAATTTAAATGGTGCTACGGATATGGTGCGAGATGTTTTCCATGTGCAGTTGGTTGGGGCTGTTGTTGCTGCCCTGCAGAAGAATAATATGTTGTTTCAGCTCATCAATTGTGTTTCTGAGAGCCTTGAGGCTATGCTCAGATGGTGATGATGTTCCCGATTGGTTATCAGCGATGTCGATATGATGGTATAATGCTTGCCTGTAGGATGAGGGTGATGAATGGATTGAAGGGGGGTCTTCTCAAGGCGTGGTTTCGAGATTTCAGTTTTAGTTCCGGCGGAGGAAAGGCACTTTGACTATGAATGGTCCGGTTTGGATTGATAAAGTAGTAAGCTTGGTGCTATCGATCAAGGTGGAGTATTCACTTGTGTTGTGGTATCGTTGTTTGATCAAATAGGATGTGTTAAATTCACCGGTGTTATAGCTCTTAGGTTGCATGGGGTTAGAGTGTTGTGAAGCGGTGTTGAAGAAGCGGTTGTCAGAGATCGTGGTGTGTAGTGGTTCAGAATTGAACAGTTACCTCTAATGAAGGCATCTCAAGAAAGATGATCTTCGGAGAGTTCGAAGTTGTGGTGATCTGCTGGCTCAAAGAGCTACAAAGAAGGATGTTGAATTAAGGACGCAATTGAGAAGCACATGATGAAGGAAGTTATGTGAAAAGTGATAGGTGGTGGTTCCATTTCTAAAAGGCCAGGCGTAAGGAAAGGAAGTCGGGTAGTGCTTAAAGGAATGAGGTTAACCAAAGTGGGGGAGTCCCACCACCTGCAGTTGGGTCGTAGGATTGTGCTCTCATGGGATTGCGTATTTGTCGGTGTATCGGCAAGATGTTACAACTAAGAGAAAGGAGTGAGGCAGTAATTGAGCATGGCATGTGATAAAAATGTGCGAAGTTGGGCCTATTGGACCAGGGCTAGGCTTTGGGAAATTTAGAATTTGTGCTTAAGGCATAGGCAAGTTTGTAAGGGAAGTGACTTAGTCACGTGCTTCATTGAGAGAATATTCATGTGCTAGAAGAGCCTTGGAGTTGATTGTATTAAGGGCCAGCCAGAGTGGGTGACTCTCAGCAGCGGTCCTAGTGAATTTGAAAGCTAGAGACTGTGGTGTTTAAGGGTTTCAAGCAACAATGTGATTAAGAATCGAACTTTTGCAGTATAATCTCTGAGAAGAAGGAAAATAGTTGGAGTATTCTATGTCATTTTTAACACGCATGTTAGTGTTGGAGGAGTGAGAGAAATAAACTCCGGGTTGTAGAAAGATTACCAGGA
>ML282536.1:0-27549 GCA_005239495.1 Nicotiana undulata | reverse complement strand
TATTGTTGTGGTTACTTTGGAAAGAGTATTGGTTGTTTTAGCTGGATTCCTTGTGGTACAAAAGGGTTGAGCGGTTTGGCATTATTTTTACGAATTACATATATATATATATATATATATATATACGTTCCTGTTGGTTCCATTATTGATAATATTGAGGGGGTGATGAGGAATGCAGTTTAACCGTCTTATGATTGTTAAGGTTTACGTGGATGTTTGGTTTCAATTAATTGTTGCCAATGGTTGTGGCAAGTGTATTAAAAGTGTTGGTTGTTCTTTTGATTTTATCATGGTACATAGAGATTGAGCTGGGTTGACAGCGTTACGGTGTTTACATATATTCTAGTTGGTTTTATTGTGAAATGATATTGGTTGAAGCTTACGAGCTTTACTGTTTTCTATTTGAAATTTGCTGAACTAAAAGTGTTGTGAAAGGCTTGGCCTGAACAGTGAAAGTTTTTGATGAATAAACAAAATTGGTGTGATAAGGGGGCTGTGACAAGGGTGGATAATTGATTGTGATATTGTGAATCGGTGGGATCGGGTTGCACGCCGCAACAAGATAATGAAAAGAGAGAATATGCATGTTTTACTGTTTATAAAATAAAGACTGGAACACTCATTGTTTTATTATCATTATTTCATATTCTGATTTTACTGTTATTTAAAGTGAAACTTGTTCTATTCACAATTTTCGAGACATAAATATTGTGAAAGGCTTTGACTTGAAAGGCGATGATAAGGGGGCTGTGATAAGGGGGTTGTGATAAGGGTGGATAACTGATCGTGATATGGGTGAATAAATTGATATGATATGTCTGGTGGGATCGGGTTGCACACCGCAACAAGGAGCAATAAGGGAGGACAATTATATTTTTAGTGATTTTCAAAGAAAAACAAAGATTTGAAAACTACCATTATATATTACTATTTTTCGTATTTTGGCACTACTTTTATTTAAAGTTAAAGTTTGGAAACTTGAAAATTATTTGAGAGCTTGTTATAGCTGAGGCCTGGAGAAGCCGGCTGAGTTATTGCATTGTTGTTGTAGTACTTAATTATTTGTTTGAATTTTCTTCTTTCTTTATAATTATTGTCTCAGTTATATTTTTCTTGTTCATGTAGAATTATTTTATTGTGTTATTGCATATATTATTGTCACAGGTTATATGTTGTTAATGCCCTGCCGTAGCCTCGTCACTACTTCGTCGAGGTTAGGCTTGGCACTTACTCAGTACATGGGGTCGGTTGTACTGATACTACACTCTGTGCTCTTTTGCACAGATCCAGGTACCGGCCAGTAGTAGAGATTTAAAGAGCAGCTATCCACTCTTTCGGAGACACGAGGTATATCTGCCGGCGTTCGCAGATCCTGAGAGTATTCTCTATACTATTTAGATTACTGTTTTATTTGATTCAGAACAGTTACACATTATTCGTTTAGCCCATTATTTGTAGTATTCTTTAGTAGTTCGTGAATTGTGACACCAGACCCTGGGGTAGTTTTAAGTTATTTATATAATTAGTTCGTGGCTCGTTTTATTTATTTGCTTATTCATCTATATTTGGAATTATTCATTGAAAGTCAGTAGCTTAAATTTTACTTCATAATTGCTTATCATGTTTAAATAGAAATTCAAAGGAAATAGTTAATCGAACTCTAACATTGGCTTGCCTAGCAAGTGTGATGTTAGGCGCCATCACAATCCCTAAGGTTGGGGGAATTTGGGTCGTGACACCTACACAGACAAAAGGAAAGAAATTAGTCAAGCGGAAAAAGACGAGTATAATATCAACAAGGGAAGTCAAGGCTTACCTGATTCAAGGTTTGTTGTGCCTCAATAAAGAAGCACGGTACTCCCACTTCGTCCATCAGGGCCTGGTCTTCATCCGTCACCAGACCCGAAGATAACTAGCCACCCCTACGGGGGCAGCAAAAACTCGAGCACCCTCCGATATGGAGATGACAATCGTTCATTTGATCCCGGGATAGACGCTGGGGGCCGGGAACTTATCAGTCAGTCTGAAACTCGAGGAGGTAGCACTCGAGTCCGTCCTCGGTATTTCCAAGTTGCTCAGATCGGAGACATCCTCGATCCCAACAAAATAACCACGGAAGGGGTCCTCCCCTCCATGGGCTCCTTCCGCATCAGGAGTCTTTATGGCTTGAGCCTCCCAAATCGTCTCCTCGAAAAATGATGGGAAGGACGGGAAGTCTCCAACTACTATTTCCCCAAGTGGGTCACTTGGGGCATTCTTTCCATCTCGAGGAGCCTCAAGACTAACCTTCACGGCCGGTTCCGTTACTTTTTTTCCTCGAGACGAGGCATACTCAGCCTTTGCCAACTCGGGGACTCCACCTGAGTCACCTCCCGAGGCCTTGTCAGCTCAGGGCAGATTGATTTTGGCTCGTACCAGTTCGGAGACTTTCTGAGACTTAGTATTCATCTTTGTTCGGGCCACCAACCCTGAGCCATCTTCATCTTCTTCCTCTTCCTCTCTTAGGAACTGAATTAACTCCTCAAGTAAGGGGACGGTGTCCATTTTCGGCTTACGAGCCACTTTTTTCTTGGACTTTGGATCCTCAAAAGTTGAGGACCTTTTTCTTTTCTTCTCCTTTACCGTCTTCGGGACCAGGGGCGAAGTCTCATCCTCACCAGATGGGGGCCTCATGACTGCATCTTTTCCAAGGCTTGCAAAAAAAGAAATTGAATAACCGAGGGAAGAGCATTTTAACAAAATCACCAAGTACATAAAAGGGGCTTACTATGACTTTTGGCTTCCCATAAGCCCTTTGATAAGTCGCGCCATGCGCGTTTAGCATACGTCGAGGTTGCGACTAGGTCCCTGACCTAGCTCTTAAGGTTAGGGATGGCACCGGGCATCCAGGCAGCGGCTACATCAAAAAGGAACATCAATAAGAGAAAGTAGAGAAGCACAGTAACAAATAGAAACTAATAAGGGGATTGCACTTACATTTCATATTCCACCTCTCGGGGAATGGCATCTTCTCGGCCGGAATTAGGTCCGAGGTCTTCACCTTGATGAATCGACCAATCCAGCCCCGGTCCTTGTCCTCGTCTATATTGGGGATGAAATCTTTGGTGTCTCGACGCTGGAGCTTTATTAACCCACATCGGTAAAGTCGGGGGCTGTATAAACTGATGAGGTGGTCGAGGGTGAACGGGAGCCCATCAACTTTGCTCGAGAAAAATCGGAGCACTATGACGATCCTCTAAAAGGAGGGATGAATCTGGCCGATGGTCACCTGGTACGTTTTGCAGAAGTCTACGATGATTGGGTCGAGAGGACCCTACATGAAAGGGTAAATGTAAACACTCAAGTACCCTTCCACATGGGTGGTAATAGCCTCCTCTAAGGCCGGTATCACAACCTCTTTGTCTTGCTAGTTGCAATCCTCCTTCACTTTCATGAGGAAGCTCTCAGGTATCGAGCATATATATATCTCGATACCGGCTCAAAAAGATCGGGGAACGACGAAGTTTTCTTGGTATTGAAATCGGAGCTAATAACACCCCACAGGAATACATTCCTTAACGCGTGATACCATCGGCTCTTTCCCGCCGGCCGGCTGAGAATATGAGCAGTTTCCTTTTGAGGCACAGGTTTTGACGTTTTCACCATTTGGTTTTGAAGTTAAAGATAGATGAAGATGATAAGACTTGGTATTTTAAGAAGGGGTTAGCGGTAAAACTTGTAGATTTGCAGATGAAGAACTTGAAAACTTTGAAGGTTAAACCAGAAAAGTTGAAGGTAACTTTGAAAGAGTGTAAAAGAGGCCTATTTATGCAATTCACGGCGACGGCTCAAAGTTGCTAGTGGCCGACCATCAACTGACACACATTAATAACCTGGGGAACTGTACCGGCGAGACGTTTTGGTCACTTCTTTCGCTTACGTCACGGAGATGACGTCATGACATGTCGAGGTAAAAATTGAAGGCTCAATTCGTTTCTTGTCATTACACTCCAAAAAATGAGGGGACTATATGTATACGGTTAAAATTGGGCCCACCCAATTTTACTGATAAATAGAGATCAGGGTGATGTATCAAAGATCGACCCCGTAATAGATCAGATCGAGGCATGGGGATGAGATACTGAGTTCGGGATTCGAGGTACCTGTCGAGATCGAGACCAGTAGTGATCGAGACCAAATGAGACAAACATCGAGCAAGACTGAAGATAGCATAATACAGAAAGGCGAGATATCCGTGACTGGTCGAAGATCATGGCGGATATCTCGGAACAGACAAAATCAAGTGTCACAACCCAAAATCCATAAGGTCGTGATGGCGCCGGACACCACTGTCAGGCAAGCCGATCATTAACTAATTTAAAATAAATTCATGTTTCAACATTTTCACAATCGTTACCTTTCACTTTAATACATAATAACTAGATGAAATCCAATTAAGTAAAACCAACAGTCTATTTTCCACTTTAATAAAATACATCCCAAATACATCCCAGAACCCGGTGTCACAAGTACATGAGCAATTTCTAAGATTTTTTACTAAATACTACAAAGCTTGTCCGAAATACAAGTTGGCCAAGGACTTTAGAATAAAATAAATACAATACATAGAAGAAGACTCTGCCGGCTGCGGATCGCCTCTGGATGATGCAGCTCGCCTAAGTCTCCAAACCAGCCTCATCGCTATGAAAGTACCTGTGCAACAAAATGCACAACAAGTGTAGCATGAGTACGAAAACAACGTGTACTCAGTAAGTATCCCGCCTAACACGATAGGTCGACTTGACACTCACTAGGGTCCAACAATATAATGTAACAATATATGACAACAACAAAAGGCATACGAGGGTAATAAGATCAGTAAACTTTAAAAGTAACTGCAATGCAATAAACACTGGAAGTAAATAGATAATTTCCACTTCATTTCCCCCCCAAATATCTGTCAAGTCATTATCCATGAAATCATTTAACAATTTACGTCCTTAAGACAATTTAACAATTCAAGTCACAAGTTGTATATCATATGTATATATCTGTGTAGCAAATGCCGAGGGTCGTTCGGCCCGAACCAACAATAAAAGTAAACTGTGCACTGCCGAGGGTGGAACGGCCCGAACCATAAGTGCATCTTTTCCATAAAATGATCATATCTATGCACTGCCGAAGGTCGAATGGCCTGAACCATAAGTGCATCTTTCAATCCTGCCATGGCGTACGACCCACTCCCATGAGAGTGAGGGAAATAACACTCTGCTCGCGGAATGTAAATTGCGAAGCGGTCACATGCACATACAACATTTTCATAAATTACCTTCAATGAACAATTCCTTTAAGTTACTAAATTTTTGTGATCTCAGGGAAAACCAAAATTCCATATAGCATCAATTCATAAAGCATATAATTTATTTCTAGAAAGAACGCAAGGCATGATGTGGGTCTACTACCCGGACATGGCATAACAGTAGCTACGCACGGACTCCCGTCACCTCGTGCGTACGTAGCCCCCGCAAACAATAGCATATATTCATTTAGTTCACCTATGGGGACAATTCCCCCTCACAAAGTTAGAAAGGGGACTTACCTCGCTCCGAAGTTCTATAACCGGCTTCCAAGCCCTTCCGACGACTCAAATTGAAGCACAACTCCCCAAAACTATCCAAATAACGGGCAAACCAATTAAAATATACTCTAATACTTATAATAATTCAATTTATATAAATTCCCAACTCCGCTCGGAAAGTTGAAAAAATTGCCCTCGGGCCCACGTCTCGGAAACTGACAAAACTCACAAAATCCGATTACCCATTCCGATACGAGTTCAACCATGCAAAAATTATCGAATTCCGACATCGGATTGGCTTTCAAATCTTAAATTTTTGTTTTTGGAAGATTTGCTAAAAAAATAGATTTTCCTTCAATAAATTCATGGATTCATGATGTAGATGAGTATGGAATCATGAAATATAATCAATATAGAATAAGGAACACTTACCCCAATGTTTTCCCGTGAAAATCGCCCAAAAATCACCCAAAAATCGCCCAAGAACCGTGTTCCAAAAATCCGAAACGAAATGTAGGATATGAGCATTTTTGGTCCTTAAGTTTTTGCCAAGCCGTCACTAAAAGTCTATTTTTGTCACTAAAAGTCGTCACTAAAAGTCCACTAGAAACAACTTTACCAGCCCTTGTTCAATCGATCATAACTTTTAGTACCACTGTCCAAATGATGAATGGTTTAATTTTCTGTAAACTAGATTGCAAGCGCTACAACTTTCTTGTTTTCCAAATTTTCAGATTCCTTATAGATTTCGAGATATAAGCTTCCAAAGTAGGCTCCTCGCATCAGAAATTTCTGGGGAAAATGCAAAAACAGCTTTACCAGCCTTCATTCAACCGATCATAACTTTATGTACAAATATCCGAATGGTAAGTGGTTTATCTTTATGCAAACTAGAATGCAAGGTGTAACTTTAATGTTTTGCAAATTTTCGGATTCCTTATAGATTTTGATATATATGCCTCCAAAATCAGCTCCATGACGCACCAGTTGCTGTCCAAAAGTGCAGCAGAAGTTCTGCAGTTTTTTCTATATTTTTTTTTGTCCGAAATTCATTTTGTTAACCTTCTGAAATCCACCCGAGGCCCTCAGGACCTTAACCAATTATACCAACATGTCCCAAAACATGATACGAACTCGCTCGCGGCCTCAAACCACATCAAACAACGTCAAAATCATGAATCGCACCCCAATTCAACCTTAATGAACTTTAAAACTTGAAACTTCCACATTTGATGCCGAAGCCTATCAAATCACGTCCAATTGACCTCAAATTTTGCACACAAGTCACATTCGATATTATGGACCTATTCCAACTTCCGGAATTGGAATTTGACCCCGATATCAAAATGTCAAACTCTCGGTCAAACTTCTCAAAAACCTTCAAATTTCTATCTTTAGCCAAATGACTTCAAAATGACCTACGGACATCCGAATTCACTTCCGATCGCGTTCCCAACTCCAGAATCACCATATGAAGCTATTCCCAAACTCAGAATCCCGAACGGACATCAATATCGCCGAAATGCACTTCAACCCACACTTATGAAATTTCTTCTAAAATGCTAACTTCTACAATTTGCGCTGAAATGCTCCGGGGTCATCCAAAACCCGATATGAACATATTCCCAAGTCCGAAATCATCATACGAACCTGCTGGAATCTTCGAATCCTGATTCCGAGGTTGTTTACTCAAAAATCCAATCTTAGTCAATTCTTCCAACTTAAGGCTCCCGTAATGAGAATTTTCTTTCCAAATTGACGTTGAACTTCCTGAAACTCAATTCCGACTATGCCTAAGAGTCATAATACCTGAAACGAAGCTGCTCACAGCCCCAAATTGATGAATGACGAACAAGAGCTCAAAATGACCGGTCGGGTCGTTACATTCTCCCCCACTTAAGCATACATTCGTCCTTGAACGTGCCAAGAACTACACTGAAGTTGTCTCAAATCCATGTTTAACACCTCGTGCACCTGCCCATGCTACCACAACCCAGTTGAGTAGACTTGCTCGAACAATTCTGAAGATATCCTCCTTTATCCATACAATAAGCTCCGAACTCAGTTCCAACACCGAAAATTCTCTGCCAGGCCTGTTTCTAATATATGAACACCTTATCAACTACCACACGATGCACCAGAACACAACTGTATACCTTTTTTGAATCAGTACCATACACCGCATAATCAACCATCTAACCACAATGACGCTCCCTGAACCTCAATAGCCAAAATTCCACGAATCTGATGCTCCCAATGCACCTTATGATATATATATACATCCTGCTATAATCCTGACGATACCACGACAACGGAGGAGATGTGTAGAAATTCCTACCTAGCTGCAGAGTTAACCAAACATTGAATCTTTCCCCTTGACTAAAATCATCATCTCATTACGAACCAAATAATGGTAATTGTCCTGTAATATACTTCACATAATCTTATCGCACCGATCCCTGATCCGTACATCTCGTCTCACCCAGTATGAATTGCTCAGTCAACAAATCACCCCCAGACATGAACATTGGTCTCACACGATGCCATAATGCGCCAATAGGCCACAACTCGAACATGATACATAAGGAAATGACTCAGGAAGGGACTACTCGACTCACACAACTAATATGAACTTTCCTAAGAAAATAGGAAGTAAAACACAAGAAAAATAATTATAGGGAACCGTACTCAACATCACACTGTTGCGGCGTGCAACCCGGTCCAAATAACATACCCGTGGAGGCATGCCACCCGATCCCATCATAAGATTTACATAAGGAAATATACATGGAGCTGAATTGCTCACTATTACAAATTACTGAATATCAGTCACAAGAACGCTAAGTGCATAATACCATTCTGGGGAGACTGATAGAGCCATATGCTACAAACTCAAGCACAACTTAGGTGCGATATATAAAATCTGAATCTCGAGAGCCATCCCGCTCACATAACCTCATCACTACGCGGAATCTCAACACATAAGAAATTACCAAGCCGTTTCACAACTCACATGGCACGATCATAATATACCTAAATTTGACGAAGACGGAACAACAACTAATATTCCAACACCCCTCCTCAAGGAGCGCTATACATAAATGGACATACCTAATTCACGTGAAGCCAACAATCACATTGAATCCATTCACAACACTCAAGCTGATCCCGCTCACACAGTACTAGGCTAATAGCTTCACCTGGGTCCATAATACCCCAATTCCTCTCATAATACACAAGAACAACCATCATAACCGGGACAAACACCCCACAATCCACAATCAACTGAACCGAATGCCTTCCAGGCATAAATTCTCAATTAAGCAATATTACACTCCTTTATACTTGGTCTAATTCTTCGACCAATCAGGTGACTACATGTCACACTTATACAATCTTCCCGCGGTCATGATCCCACGGCCTTCCACACAAGTTAACAAGTATGCACGTCCATACCACCGACCACCCTAAGGCTGTAAAACAATTCAAGGACCCGTAACCAGGATACAAAGCCTCTTTCACCAAACACCGAACTCAGATGACACTGAACACAACATCAGCTTATTATAAGAATTCACATCCCTTGTTCTTGCTCCTTCAAGCTCATGACATCATTGTTAACACCGAACTGCAATCCGATTCTTACTTCCAGCTCCACACTGACTACTGCACCCAACATGCCGATATGGAGTAGCATAGGAGTTCCATCATACATCCTGAACCGCTAATAGGGTGAACACTTCATCACATAGAAACCTTTACTTACCTCAATTCATGAGAACTAACAACATACGAGCGAATTATCACAATCACAATACATGCAAATCCTTAAGTAGTGGTCTGAACCACCATAAACCTTTCGGGATCCGCCTATACCTGACAGGCCATAGCACTTGAATGCTTCCAATGAAATATATTACGACGGCCGACATGCCCCACACACATATGCACAAACCATACACATACTCAATCACACCGAAGGAAATGATCACTGCCGTACATGTGTCATTTCAACCATGGATAACCAATCTATCTTCTTTTAATCATCTTAATTGCCTTAGAGATAGTAGTAACTTCCTTCAACTCATAGTAAACTCAACCCTCACTCATCCCGAGTGACCTTAATTCACGAGACCATGCTGCCTAAATCCCGCAACCCGCCTCATACCCTCCTCGTAAACTTTCTACAACCAGGAGTTTATTTCTCTCACTCCTCCAATACTATCCTGCATGCTGAAAATAACATAGAACACTCCAACCATTTTTCCTTTCTCAGAAATTACGCTACAAAAGCTCGATTCTTAATCATACTACTGCTCGAAACCCTTAAACACCGCATTCTCTAACTTTTGAATTTACTAGGACTGCTGCTGAGAATCACCCACTCTGACTGGCCCCGAATACAATCAACTCCAAGGCTCTTCTAGCACATGAACATGCTCTCAACGAAGCACGTGACTGAGTCACTACCCTTACAACTTGCCTATGCCTTAAGTATAAATTTTGAATCTTTCAAAGCCTAACCTTGGCCCAACAGGGCCAACTTTTGCACACATTCATCAAATCCCACGCAAAATCACCATTTTACTCCTTTCCCCTTAGCTGTACTAACTTGCCAATACGCCGATAATCCGCAACCCCATGAGAACACCATCCTACAACCCAACTGCAGGTGTTAGGACTCCCCCACTTAGCCTGAAGCTACTCTTGCACCACTCTAGACTCTGCTGAGATCCCCTCTCCTTTGTTGACATGACATTGCTCAACCAATCCATCCAATTCTTCCGAATTCTCCTATTAGCATTCCCCAAATACTCAAATTCTCTAGCACCATTCACACATTCTTCCTCCTACCGAATAGGCACTAGGATTCCTCGCAAAACTTTCCAACCACACAACTGCTAACCTACTCACAGGAGATAACTCACCTGTGAAAATGACCAACTAACACCTTCCAACAATGCTGAAATGCACACTCTCTGCAACATCAATACCCCATCCTAAGCCTGATCTCATTCTCCAACTTTGCCCGTCCGTCCGCTCCTCATGGACATCTACTAAATGCGCTACAACATCTTCAAATTCACTACTTTGTTGCCGCTCTCCCACTTTGGTTAACCTCATTCCTGTAAGCACTACCTGACTTCCTTCTCTTACGCCTGGACTTTTAGAAATGGAACAACCACCTAGCACTTTTCACATATCTTCCTTCATCGTATGCTGCTCAATTGTTGCCTCAATTCCATATCATCCTCTGCAACACCCGAACCAGCAGACCATCACAACTTTGACTCCCCGAAGACCATCTCTCTCGAGCTGCCTCCATTATCAACAGTTATCCAGTACTGAACCACCGCACCTCACGGTCTCTGACAGCTGCTTATTCACTACTACCTCACAACACTTTGACCAAATGCAACCGAAGAACTATAACACCGGCGAACTTCACCCATTCTATTCGATCAAAACAGCGATACCACATCACAGATGAAAACTCCACCTCACTTGATAACACAAAGTCTTATTACTTTATCCCCCAGACTTGAACATTCACAGTCCAATTGCCCTTCCTCCGCCAGAACTAAAATACTGAAATCTCGAAATTACGCTTTGAGAAGACCTCCCTTCAAGTCATTCATTACCCTAACATATGGGAAATCATTCTACCATCATATCAACACCGCGAGATAACCAATCGTAAGACTCATAACAATCCGAGCATAGCCTCAAAGTTCTCAGAAACACAACAACCGAGCTGAAACAACATAATATTCTTCTGCAGGGCATTAACAATAGCCCCAACCAACTACACATGGAAAACATCTCGCACCATATTCGTAGCGCCATTTCAATTGCTCAAATCCACGTTTTATAGAAAGCGTTTCGCGACGTATAAGATTGAGTAGGAAGAAACATAGGCATAAGCCTCAAAGGAATCGAATCGCACGATGAGGAATCAAGAAGGAAAGTACTCCTAACAGCCCTGTAGCCTCTCGAAGATAAGTACAGATGTCTTCGTACTGATCCGCAAGACTCTACTATACTTGCTCATGACACGTGAGACCTAAGGAAACCTGGANACTGTCAGGCAAGCCAATCATTAACTAATTTAAAATAAATTCCTGTTTCAACATTTTCACAATCGTTACCTTTCACTTTAATACATAATAACTAGATGAAATCCAATTAAGTAAAAACAACAGTCTATTTTCCACTTTACTAAAATACATCTCAAATACATCCCAGAAACCGGTGTCACAAGTACAGGAGCAATTTCTAAGACTTTTTACTAAATACTACAAAGCTTGTCCGAAATACAAGTTGGACAAGGACTTTAGAATAAAATAAATACAATACATAGAAGAAGACTCTGCCGGCTGCGGATCGCCTCTGGATGGTGCAGCTCGCCTAAGTCTCCAAACCAGCCTCATCGCTATGAAAGTACCTATGCAACATAATGCACAGCAAGTGTAGCATGAGTACGAAAACAACGTGTACTCAGTAAGTATCCTGCCTAACCTCAGAGAGGTAGTGACGAGAGGTCGACTTGACACTCACTAGGGTCCAACAATATAATTTAACAATATATGACAACAGCAAAAGGCATACGAGGGTAATAAGATCAGTAAACTTTAAAAGTAACTGCAATGCAATAAACAATGGAAGTAAATAAATAATTTCTACTTCATTTCCCCCCCAAATATATGTCAAGTCATTATCCATGAAATCATTTAACAATTTACGTCCTTAAGACAATCTAACAATTCAGGTCACAAGTGGTATATCATATGTATATATCTGTGTAGGAAATGTCGAGGTTCGTTCGGCTCGAACAAACAATAAAAGTAAACTGTGCATTGACGAGGGTCGAACAACCCGAACCATAAGTGCATCTTTTCCATAAAATGATCATATCTATGCACCGTCGAGGGTCGAACAACCCGAACCATAAGTGCATCTTTCAATCTCGCTGTGGCGTATGACCCTCTCCCATGAGAGTGGGAGAAATTACACTCCGCTCGCGTAATGTAAATTGCGAAGCGGTCACATGCACATACAACATTTTCATAAATTACCTTCAATGAACAATTCATTTAAGTTACTAAATTTCTGTGATCTCATGGAAAACCAAAATTTCATATAGCATCAATTCATAAAACATATAATTTATTTCTAGAAAGAGCGCAAGGCATGATGTGGGTCCTAGACTACCCAGACATGGCATAACAGTAGCTACGCACGGACTCCCGTCACCTCATGCGTACGTAGCCCCCGCAACAATAGCATATATTCATTTAGTTCACCTATGGGGTCAATTCCCCCTCACAAAGTTAGAAAGGGGACTTACCTCGCTCCGAAGTTCCATAACCGGCTTCCAAGCCCTTCCGACGACTCAAATTGATGCACAACACCCCAAAACTATCCAAATAACGGGGAAACCAATTAAAATATACTCTAATACTTATAACAATTCAATTTATATAAATTTCCAACTTCGCTCGGAAAGTTGACAAAATTGCCCTCGGGCCCACGTCTCAGAAACTGACGAAACTCACTAAATCTGACAACTCATTCCGATACGAGTTCAACAATGTAAAAATTATCGAATTCCGACATCAGATTGGCTTTCAAATCTTAAATTTTTGTTTTTGGAAGATTTGCTAAAAAAAAAACAGATTTTTCTTCAATAAATTCATGGATTCATGATGTAGATGAGTATGGAATCATGAAATATAATCAATATAGGATAAGGAACACTTACCCCAATGTTTTCCCGTGAAAATCGCCCAAAAATCGCCCAAGAACCGTGCTCCAAAAATCCAAAACGAAATGAAGGAAATGAGCATTTTTGGTCCTTAAGTTTCTGCCATGCTGTCGCTAAAAGTCCATTTTTGTCACTAAACGTCGTCACTAAAAGTCCACTAGAAACAGCTTTACTATCCCCTGTTCAATCAATCATAACTTTCAGTACAAATGTCCAAATTATGAATGGCTTAACTTTCTGAAAACTAGATTGCAAGGGCTACAACTTTCTTGTTTCCCAAAGTTTCAGATTCCTTACTGATGTTGAGATATAAGCTTCCAAATTAGGCTCCTCGCATCAGATATTTCTGGGGAAAATGCAAAAACAGCTTTACTAGCCTTCATTCAATCGATCATAACTTTATGTACAAATATCCAAATGGTGAATCGTTTATCTTTCTGCAAACTAGAATGCAAGGTCTACAACTTTAATGTTTTGCAAATTTTCACATTCCTTATAGATTTTGATATATATGCCTCCAAAATTAGCTCCACGACGCACCAGTTGTTGTCCAAAAGTGCAGCAGAATTTATGCAGTTTTTTTCTATATTTTTTTTTTGTCCGAAATTCATTTCGTTAACCTTACGAAATCCACCCGAGGCCCTCGGGCCTTAACCAATTACACAAACATGTCCCAAAACATGATACGAACTCGCTCGCGGCCTCAAATCACATCAAACAACGTCGAAATCATGAATCGCACCCCAATTCAAGCTTAATGAACTTTAGAACTTGAAACTTCCACATTCGATGCCGAAACCTATCAAATCACGTCCGATTGACCTCAAATTTTGCACACAAGTCACATTCGATATTACAGACCTATTTAACTTTCAGAATTGGAATCCGACCCCGATATCAAAAAGTCAAACTCTCGGTCAAACTTTTCAAAAACCTTCAAATATCTATCTTTAGCCAAATGAATTCAAAATGACCTACGGACATCCGAATTCAGTTCCGATCGCGCTCCCAACTTCAGCATCACCATACGAAGCTATTCCCAGACTCGAAATCCCGAACGGACATCAATATCACCAAAATGCACTTCAACCCAGACTTATAAAATTTCTTCTAAAATGCTAACTTCTACAATTTGCGTCGAAATGCTCCCGGGTCATCCAAAACTCGATCCGAACATATGACCAAGTACGAAAGCATCATACGAACCTGCTGGAACCTTCGAATCCTGATTCTGTGGTCGTTTACTCAAAAATCCAATATTAGTCAATTCTTCCAACTTAAGGCTCCCGAAATAAGAATTGTCTTTCCAAATTAACGCTGAACTTCCTGAAACTCAATTCCGACCACGCCTACCAGTCATAAGACCTGAAACGAACCTGCTCACGGCCCCAAACTGCTGAATGACGAGCTAGAGCTCAAAATGACCGGTCGGGTCGTTACATCAAGAACGGTTGTTTAGCTAATCATGGGATTTCTTTCTGTAATTAGAATTATACCATAAGTAGAATTCCTCTACTATATATAAAGGGTAGTTCTAATCATTTGTAAGGGACATTATTTACACATATCAAAGCAATATAACACTCTCTTTTTGCTCATACTATCTTGTTCATCAGTTTGCTCTATACTTTATTATTCCAGTATCAGCTAGTTCGAGGGCTCTCTAGCTCGAGGGCTGAATTGCATTTTGATACTGGTTTGCTTTACTTTATTTTTAATTTCTATTATTAATCATCGCACTTGTCAACTGATATTAGGTGAAATCACGTATCCTTAAAATCACATAATTGTATCCAATTCTAAGGGTAAACAACAAAGTTGTTCGACACATACTCTTCGCCCGCCGGAGGAAGAAGTGTCTTTTTTCTTAAGGTAAGGAACTTATGAAATTAATTAATTTTATTTGGAGGAATAAATATTCCTATTGTTAAAAACTAAACTCAAAGTAACAATATGAAACAAGAAAATAGACAAGAATGTAGGGAGAAAGATATGAGATATTGTATTTCTTCCATATACTCAAGTATTTTCCAAGTGTGTATAATGTGATGCCCAAACCCTCTATTTATAGGATGACATTGAGGTAATACAAAGGGATGTCATGAATATGGTATTAACTATTGAGAACATGGGGGAAGATCATGAGGAGATTACGGAGGTGTGGGAGTTACAACTATAATGGTGAGAAGTAGAGGGGATTTTCTACATAATAGAGAAGACTAGTGGGAGTTATATTTGATTAATAGACATCCATATAATATGTATTTCATAATGCACTCTCTTCGATGTCCACATATAATGTGCCTCGTTAAAATCTTACTAGGAAAAAACCCTGTGGGAAAAAATCCTAGTGAAGGAAAAAGAATACACATATATTGTAATACACATTACTTGCTGCATTATTAAAAACCTTGCCAGGAAAATCCAGTGGGATAAAACTTTAGCTAAAAAAAAAGGAGTACAACGCGTATTTGCCTCCCCTGATGAAAATATCACTTTTGTTTCTCGGATATGACAAATTCCAAGCTTGTATAATAACTTCTCTTATATTTATATCGGAAATGCCTTGTGAAAATTCTGTCAAATTATCACTTGAACAAATTTGTGGAACAACGATCAGGTCTGAAATAGAACTTTGGTGAAATATGCTTTATTTTGTCCCCTTCAATAGTCTTTCTTTCAATTGAGCTATGTATGCAATATAGTCTTCAATGTAATTAGAACCTTGTTGAATATCATAATATGACAGTGCCCTCACCGACAACGAACTATGCCCTGCATTTGTATAACCAACAAAACCTTGACAATATTTGTTAGAATAAACAATTCTATATCAATGATTCTTTTTGTAAAATAACACTAATCGTATTTCAATATCTCCACATAGGCTTTATACTTTCGGGTGGTGGGACAATCTTTCCAACTTCACATTTTTCAGATGAAGTCAATTTTCGTTGCATATTTTTCATTTGACCAATCATTTATCTGTCAAAATTCCATGACAGATATGAGCTCAAGATCCTCGTCAATATTAATAATATTGAGCACTATATTACGTTAACAATATTATCGACGAGCATTTTATATAGGTTCTATCATCACTCAATAAAGACATAACTTATCGATATCTCATTATTTTCAGGTATCTGAGCCTCTTCCATGAGGACTTATAGAGTGTTATGTCGTGGTGCTCTTCTAGAGCACTTACCTCCTTATTATGACCATTTTGATCATTTTCTCCGCTCCTTCTTCAAGAAGTTTTATCTTTGAAACCGACAAGTCTATTACGCTTCATGTGTGTCATAAACTCCATCCATCATGGACTTTATTTTATTTGGAGCATTAGCAGCTGAAATGTAACATTAGCTTTGGGTGAGAAAATGCGCCTGACAATATTTTACAAATGAATTATCACTTGAATTTCAAGTTCACATTTTTCTTGTACGAGGATCTAGGAGCACTCATAGTAATTCATTCCATGTATTACTTTTTCAGCTGCCCATTTTCTGCCCCCCTAATGCTGGGATCACCAATACATATCCCCAACTTTCTTTGGGGACCCATGTTTGTGCATTGTGGTGGAACAATTAAATCATATAGCATATCCATAAATCTAGATGGAAATTATTTGGTTCCTAACCCTGAAGCAATTAAGATATGGAGAATTTATCATAACTTGTTGGCTGATGCGTACAAATGTTGTTGTATATTAAATAATACACCTCATACCAAATTTCTATTTGGAAGTTTTGTTCTCATAACCAATGGTTTAGCTATAATTGTAGGCATATAATTTATGCTAAACCAACTTGGATTTAAACCAGCATTATCAAGAAATTATCATAATTTATATCACCTTTTATACGTTCCAAAAATCAAGGAATACAATCTCAACCCCTACTGGTATAGTAATCAATTTATCATGAGCACAAGTCGTACATGAGAATACTTGAAGAATCTCTCAATTCTTCAATATATGCCAATGTGAATTCTCAATCATTTTTCGTATCATAATTGAACCGGGATGGCCAACCGGTCATGCCAAATAATCTTTGTTTTAGTAAACCTATAATTTACTTGTGGCATGTGATTCCATCATCATGCTTATACATGTGTAATACAAATAGAAGAAAATTCGGGTAATCTTTCATATCTACCCGATATGATTATAGTAATATGAAGATATTCAATCTTCCTTTCAAATGCCAACCACTTTGGCAAATATATTTGTAACTCAAAAAGTTTCTTTTGAGACTTACTACAATATTAATGTCAAGAACAATTTCATTCATTCGGATAGTAATAAATTAGTTCTTCTGGAGCTCTTAATTAATTTTGTACTACAAGATCTTTTGTCACACCATCCATATGGTGAGTGTCGCCTTTACGAAAAATATCATTTCATAATAATTGTCATGATCAAAATCATCTTAAGAAAAACCACTTCTTGCTTTAATTTTGCCCTTAATAACATATTATAAGGCATGAGAAAACATTTTGGCGTACCACATGTAAGCAACCAATGTCATAGATATGTAACTACACAGTAATATTCATTATATTTCTTTATCATAAATCTCCCAGTAGAGGTGAGTTGTAGTATTTATTTCAACCATGCATAAGGATATTTTTATGCATAATTTATATTACATGTATATTTCCACATTCATTTTCAGGAATGAGTCAGCATTTATGAATGACCCGGCCCGTCGTTACGTAAGACTTGCATTATACTTGTTCTTATTGACCTGTTATAGATTGGTTATACTGTATTTGATGTATTAGAGTTGATAGGCTTGAAATCAGAATGATTGTAGTGAGAGTTTAGTCATTCAGTCTTTAAGAATAGCCTTAAAATGAGAAAAAGTCAACTGAGAGTTGACTTATTGGTAAATGAACCCGGAATTAGGATTTTATTGCTTGAAATGTTTCGTTAGGTGATTTGGGACTTAGGAGTGTGTTCAGAATAATTTTGTGATGTCCGGTGTAGAATTAGGCTTGAATTGGCGAAAGTTAGTTTTGGCGATCTCCGATCGGCAGTGGAAAATAGGCTTATCGGGGTCAGAATGGAATTCCGACGGTTGGAACAGGTTCGTAATGTCATTTTGGATGTGTCTGCAAAATTTCATGTCAATCGGATTTGATTTGGATAGTTTTGGCATAATTGGTGGATTTTAGAAATATTAAAGTTCTTAGGCTTGAATCCGGTGAGAATTTGGTGTTTTGATGTTTTGAGAGTGCAATAAAGTTTGAATAATCATACATGACATGTTAGTATATTTGGTTGGGGTCCCGAGGGGCTCGGGATTGATTTCGGGTGACTAACGGACACATCCGGACTTGAAAACTCTGCTGTTTTTGCTGGTGTGTTGCAGGGTGAAAAATACTCTATGTGATCGCTGGGTGTCAAATGCGATCACATAGGTCAATTGGGAGGCCAGGAAAATATACTCTGTGCGATCGCAGGTGAAGGGACGCGATCGCAGAGTATAATGAAAATTAGTTGTGTGGTCGCATAGCAAGTGGTGCGACCGCACAGGGGAAGGCTGGGCGCGTGAGGGAAGAGGACAAAAGCACTGTGCGATCGCGTGCACAGTGCTGCAATCGCGGAGGTCTCGGGAAAATTGGTCAGTGTGATCGCGATCGCGAAGAGTAAAATAACTGGGCATATTTAAATAACCCTTCCGCGACTTAAACCCTCTTTTCACCATTGTTGTACGGAAAAGAGCTCTTGGGGGCTATTTTGAAGAGGGAAATTCTTGTTCTTCATAGAGGTAAGTGTTATAGTCATTAAAACTCGATTATGGGTGATTATAGAGCATAAAACCAGTGTAAATTCATGGAAAAATCAGTTGAAAAATTGAGTTTTAGGGCTTGAGATTAAGAGACCTTTAGGGGTCGATTTGAGGGGTCAAACGAACTCCAATTTTGGTGTTCTTTATATGTACGGACTCGTGAGGGGACGAAGAACATTTTTCTCTAAAAATTTCTGCATTTCAGGACGCGGGCCCGGGGGTCGGGTTTTGAGCGGTTTCGAATTTTCGGTTTCGGTATTTTTCATTTGGAAATTGTTCCTTAAGCATATATTGATGATAAAAATCTGAAATTGGTAGATTTGGAGCCTTCGGAGGTTGATTCGAGAGGCAAGCAAATTGCGGAATAATTCCAGGTGAGTTTTGAGGTAAGTAATGTCTTGAAATCCTGTCCTGAGGGTATGAAACCCCGGATTATGCACCCTTCACGGGTTTTGGAATACAAAGATTGAAACTTGGGAAATATATTCCCTACTTAGGAAACTATTGAGTTGTGAAACCGATTTAGTTTTGCCTTTGCTTAATTAGTATTTATATATTATGATATGTTTTGGGTTGTAAACCGTGTTTGGGGCCTAGTGCCGATCTCTTACCCCATTGGGGGACTGTTTTATTGTGTTTCCTCACTTGATATGTTGTGAATTACACTCAGTCTTTTCCTGATAAATTGTTTTGACACTCAGAGTATTTTGATACTATTGATTGAAAAATAAAACACTATTTTGGGTCGAGAACCTGGTTTGTTTATGGCCTAAGAGCTAACTGAGAGTGTCTAACTGAGTGATGCGAGGAGGCTTCCAGGCCTTGTGTGAGAGGTGAGGAAGATTCCAGGCCTTATGAGAGAGGTGAGGAAGCTTCCAGGCCTTATGAGAGAGGTGAGGAGGATTCCAGGCCTTATGAGAGAGGTGAGAAGGCTTCCAGGCCTTATGAGAGAGGTGAGAAGGCTTCCAGACCTTATGAGAGAGGAGAGAAGGCTTCATGGCCTTATGAGAGAGGTGAGAAGGCTTCCAGGCCTTATGTTATTATTGTGCTTGGGCTGTAGGAGCCCCTCCGGAGTCTGTACACACCCCCAGTGAGCGCCGGTACCGATTGAGTGATGATGATTGCACGCGGGGCTGATACTGAGTGATGATTTATACTGAGTGATTGAGGGAATGCCTGAGGGCATCTGTTCCGAGAAATGATTTTGGCCCGAGGGGCAGTTTCATGATGATTTTACTATATTTTTGAACTATGATTTACTTCATTTTCAAACTGAGTTTTACTGAGGATTTCAGTGAGATATATTGATATTTACTTGTTTTCAAAGGATTTTGGAACTGGTTTTTGAACTTATAAAATTGCTGAATACTACTTGGTGACTTGATGTTTTACTGGTTGTTGTGAAATGGTGTATCTGTTTGTATGCTTTATATTTCTCAGACTGTGATTTCTTTTCATTACTACTGAGTTGGCGTACTCATAAAGACTCCATGTGCCTCTGTGCACAGATTCAGGTGATGGTCTAGAGCAGTAGCAGTTTTTGCTTGTTCGTTAGCGTATTTCACGGGTTTTCGAGGTAGCTGTCCAGCGTCCACAGCTTCTCCACTTCCCTTGCTTATTATGTTTTTAGCATTTGATTTAGAGACATATTTTATAGTTTTATCAGAGTTAGGCTTATTCATTCTTAGATGCTCATGACTATTGACTCCAGTTCTGGAGGTTGTTTATAGCTGTTTAGTTCATTATTGGGGGTACTAGACTTATATAGTTTATTTCTTTATTATGACTGTTGTTTATTGTTATATTGTGAACTGTTATAATTGAACGAATGCATAGTAAATTGATGGTTGGCTAGCGTAGTTCCACGATAGGCTCCATCACGGCCTGTTAGGATTTGTGGTCGTGACAAGTTGGTATCAGAGCTCTAGGTTACATAGGACTCAACAATCATGAGCAGGTTCAGTAGAGTCTTGCGGATCGGTACAGAGACGTCTGTACTTATCTTCGAGAGGCTGCAGAACTCTTAGGAAACATCTATATCTTTTGAACTCTTTCGTGCCAATCTATTGATTCTTGGAATCTAAACTTTTGTTGTTTCATTCTCTCATAGATGGTGAGGACACGCAATACCGATCAGGGTGACCAGACACCAGCCAGACCCACAAGGTGTCGGGGCCATGGTAGAGTTTGGGAACCTGCCGGGGCAGTGCCACAGGATCCCCTTATTGTTCAGGATCAGGTTCCCACCGATGTTGCTCCATCGGGACAGGCTGAGGCACCTGCTGTGCCTATTATGATTCCGGGTCTTCAAGAGACCCTGGCCCAGATTTTGACGGTGTGTTCCAATTTAGCTCAGGCAGTGGCCATGACCACTACTGCCAATGCAGCTCAGGCCGGGGGAGGCAATCAGACTCCAATTGCCCGGGCACCTGAGCCAAATGCGCGGGGTATTCAGGCACCAGGAGCAGCCCTAGAACAACAGTTGTTCCGGTTCAGGATTATGTGGTCCCCGTTATGCCTGAGGATGAGCAGCGTAGGTTGGAGAGATTCAGCAGACTTTAGCCTCCGATCTTCAGCGGTAGATAGGGCGAGGATGCCCAAGGTTTTCTTGATAAATGTCAGAAGATGCTTCGTACACAACGGGTATTTTGGAGACCAAGGGGGTTTCATTTGCTACTTACCAGTTTGCTGGTGCTGCTTTTACTTGGTGGTAATCATTCGAGTGGCGTAGACCGGTTGGTTCAGCACCTTTTACCTGCCAGCAGTTCTCCACGATCGTTTTGGAGAAATATGTTCCTCAGTCCCACAGAGAGAAGCAACGCAGGCAGTTTGAGCAGCTGCGTCAGGGAGAGTTATCGGTCACCCAGTATGAGATAAGGTATTTGGAGTTAGCTCGACATGCTTCAGAGTTAGTCCCCACTGACAGGGAGCATATCAGGAGATTTGTGGATGGTCTCTCATATCAGCTTAGGATTTTGATGACCAGAGAGAGGGTGTCTGGAGGCACGTTTGAGCAGGTTATTGATATAGATCGGGACATTAAGTCAGTTCGCAGACAGGAGCGTGAGGAGAGGGAGGCTAAAAGGCCTCGGGGATCAGGTAATTTCAGTGTTACTCCTCCTAGAGGGTAATTTCCGCCTAACAGAGGTCGTCTATTTAGACCTCCACATCCAGCTCGTCCAGCTTACAGCGGTGTATCGTCGGGGCAGGGTCCTCGTAATTCTCATCAGGGACGTTCATCTTTTAGTGCCCTTCCATCTCAGAGCTCCGCCCGAGCAACATCTTATCAGGGATCTTTTATGCATGGTTCGTCTGGTGGTTATCAGAGGGATAGAGGTTCTCATTTATTTTCCCCAGCTATAGGTAATTGTTACGAGTGTGGAGAGCCCAGACATGGGTGGAGGCAATGTCCTCGTCAGTTTGGTAGTTCATCCCAGCAGAGGGTTCATCCCTCGGCTTCAGCCCCAGTCACTTCACCACCTACTCAGGCAGTTAGGGGGTGGTGGTCAGGCAGCTAGAGGCAGCACTAGAGGGTGAGGTCGACCAAGAGGAGGTCAGGCACGTATTTATTCACTTCCGGCCAGGCCTGATGCTATGGCCTCAGATGCGGTGATCACAGGTACTATTTCGGTTTGTCACACTGATGCTTTGGCTTTATTTGACCCTGGTTCCACGTACTCTTATGTCTCATTCTATTTTGCTTATTTTCTGAATATGCCCCGTGAGTCTCTAGTTACTTCTGTTCATGTTTTGACTCCGGTGGGTGATACTATTGTTGTGGACCGTGTGTATCGGTCGTGTCTTATAGCTATTGGGGGTCTGGAGACCCGAGTGGACTTGATGTTACTTAGTATGGTCGATTTTGATGTAATTCTGGGCATGGATTGGTTATCCCCATGTCATGCAATTCTTGATTTTCACGCTAAGACCTTGACCTTAGCTATGCCCGGAGTTTTGAGAGTTGAGTGGAGAGGATATGTAGAGCATATGCCTAGCAGAGTGATTTCTTATTTAAAGGCTCAATGTATGGTTGAAACAGGGTGTGAATCTTATCTTGTGTTTGTGAGGGACGTTAGTGGTGAGGCCCCATCTGTTGATTCTGTCCCTATAATCCGTGACTTCCCGGATGTATTTCCTGTAGACCTGCCAGGCATGCCACCTGACAGGGATATTGATTTTGGTATTGACTTGGTGCCGGACACTCAGCCTATCTCTATTCCACCTTACCGTATGGAACCGGCAGAGTTGAAAGAATAAAAAGAGCAGCTTCAGGAACTCTTAGATAAGGGGTTCATTCGGCCTAGTGTATCGCCTTGGGGTGCGTCGGTGTTGTTTGTGAAAAAGAAGGATGGTTCGATGCGCATGTGTATTGACTATAGACAATTGAATAAGGTTACAATGAAGAACTATTATCCTTTGCCTCGTATTGATGACTTATTTGATCATCTTCAGGGCGCTAAGGTATTCTCCAAGATTGACTTGAGGTCGGGGTATCATCAGTTAAAGATTCGGGATTCTGATATTCCGAAGACGGCTTTCAGGACCAGATACGGTCATTATGAATTTTTGGTTATGTCATTTGGGCTGACCAATGCCCCAGCAGCGTTCATGCAATTGATGAACAACGTATTTCAGTCTTACCTTGATACATTCATTATTGTGTTCATTGATGACATCATGGTTTATCCCCGTAGCCAGGAAGAGCATGCGCAGCACTTCAGAATCGTGTTACAGAGATTGAGGGAGGAGAAGCTTTATGCAAAATTCTCTAAGTGTGAGTTTTGGCTTGGTTCAATAGCTTTCTTGGGGCATGTGGTATCTAGTGAAGGTATTCAAGTTGATCCGAAAAAGATTGAGGCGGTGCAGAGTTGGCCTAGACCGTCTTCCGCCACAGAGATTCAAAGTTTCCTTGGTCTGGCGGGTTACTACCGTCGCTTTGTGGAGGGATTTTCTTCTATTGCTTCACCTCTGACCAAATTGACACAGAAGGGTGTTCTATTCAGATGGTCCAATGAATGTGAGGAGAGCTTTCAGAAGCTCAAGTCAGCATTGACCACAGCTCCGGTATTAGTGTTGCCTACTGATTCGGGATCTTACACGGTTTATTGTGATGCTTCTAGAGTTGGCTTGGGAGCGGCGTTGATGCAGGACGGTAGGGTAATTGCCTACGCGTCGAGATAGTTGAAGGTGCATGAGAAGAATTACCCAGTGCACGATCTTGAGTTAGCTGTCATTGTTCATGCCTTAAAGATTTGGCGGCATTATTTGTATGGGGTACAATGTGAGATTTTCCCCGATCATCGTAGCTTGCAGTATCTGCTAAGGCAGAAGGACTTGAATTTGCGTCAGAGGAGGTGGTTAGAGCTTCTCAAGGACTATGACTTGACTATTTTGTATCACCCGGGGAAGGCCAATGTAGTGGCTGATGCCTTGAGTCACAGAGCCGAGAGTTTGGGGAGTTTAGCTTATCTTTCAACAGCAGAGCGGCCGTTAGCACTTGATGTTCAGGCTTTAGCGGGTCAGTTGGTAAGATTGGATTTGTCAGATCCTCCACGGATAGTAGCTAGCATGGATTCCCGGTCTTCTTTATTCGAGCATATTAAGGCACACCAGTATTATGACAGGCACTTGTTAGTTCTCCAGGACAGGGTCCGTAGGGGTGATGCGAAGGATGTGACTATTGGTGATGACGGAATTATGAGGATGCAGGGTCGTATTTGCGTGCCAGATGTGGATGGTATTCGAGAGTTGTTGTTAGCAGAGGCTCACAGTTCGCGGTATTCTATTCATCCAGGTGCCACAAAGATTTACCAGGATATGAGATTGCAGTATTGGTGGAGGCGGATGAAGAGAGATATTGTTGAGTATGTAGCATGGTGTCTCAACTGCCAGCAGGTCAAGTATGAGCACCAGAAACCAGGTGGTTTGCTTCAGAGGTTAGATATTCCGGAGTGGAAGTGGGAGCGAATTACTTTGGACTTTGTAGTTGGGCTTCCACGGACTTCGAAGGGTTTTGATGCTATCTGGGCCATTGTGGATAGATTGACCAAGTCCGCGCATTTCATTCCTGTCAGTACTACTTATACTTCAGAGTGGTTAGCTGGTATTTACATTAAGGAGATTGTCCGGTTGCATGGAGTTCTGGTCTCTATTATTTCTGACAGAGGTACTCAGTTTTGGAGGGCCGTACAGAAAGGTATGGGTACTGATGTAGAGTTGAGCACTGCATTTCACCCTCAGACCGACGGGCAGTCGGAACAGACTATTCAGATATTGGAGGATATGTTACAGGCTTGTGTGATTGATTTTGGTGGTTCATGGGATCAGTATCTGCCATTAGCAAAGTTTGCATATAATAACAACTATCAGTCCAGTATTCAGATGGCCCCGTATGAGGCTTTATATGGTAGGAGGTGTAGATCTCCGGTTGGTTGGTTCGAGCCTGGTGAGGCTAAGTTATTGGGCACAGACTTGATTCAGGATGCATTGGAGAAGGTGAAGTTGATTCAGGAGCGACTTCGCACGGCGCAGTCTAGACAGAAGAGTTATGCGGACCGGAGGGTTCGGGATGTGTCATTTATTGAAGGTGGTAAGGTACTGCTAAAAGTATCACCCATTAAGGGTGTTATGAGGTTCGGTAAGAGAGGAAAGCTCAGTCCGCGATTTATTAGTCCTTTTGAGGTGCTTCAGAAGGTTGGAGAGGTGGCTTATAGACTTGCCTTGCCACCCAGCTTATCGAGTGTTCATCCGGTGTTTCATGTGTCGATGCTCAGAAAATATGTTGGTGATCCGTCTCATGTGTTAGACTTCATCACGGTTCAGTTCGAGGGTGATATGTCATACGAGGTTGAGCCAATAGCTATTTTAGCTCGTGAGGTCAGAAAGTTGAGGTCTAAGGATATAGCGTCAGTGAAGGTGCAGTGGAGAGGTCAACCAGTGGAGGAAGCTACTTGGGATACCGAGCGGGAGATGCAGAGCAAGTATCCTCACTTGTTTGAGACTCCAGGTATGTTTCTAGACCCGTTTGAGGACGAACGTTTGTTTAAGAGGGGGAGAATGTAACGACCCGGCCCGTCATTACGTAAGACCTGCATTATAATTGTTGTTATTGACATGTTATATATTGGTTATACTGTATTTGATGTATTAGAGTTGATAGGCTTGAAATCAGAATGATTGTTGTGAAAGTTTAGTCATTTAGTCTTTAAGAATAGCCTTAAAATGAGAAAAAGTCAACTAAGAGTTGACTTACTGGTAAATGACTTCGGAATGCGGATTTTATGGCTCGAATAGCTTCGTTAGGTGATTTGGGACTTAGGAATGTGTTCAGAATAATTTTTGTGATGTCCGGTGAAGAATTAGGCTTGAATTGGCGAAAGTTAGTTTTGGTGATTTCCGGTCGGCAGTGTAAAATAGGCTATTGCGGTTGGAATGGAATTCCAACGGTTGGAACAGGTTCGTATTGTCATTTTGGATGTGTCTGCAAAATTTCAGGTCAATCGGAGTTGATTTGGATGTTTTGGCATCATTGGTGGATTTTAGAAATATCAAAGTTCTTAGGCTTGAATCCGGTGAGAATTTGGTGTTTTGATGTTAGTTTTGATGTTTTTAGAGTGAAAATAAGTTTGAATGACCATACGTGACGTGTTAGTATATTTGGTTGGGGTCCCGAGGGGCTCGGGATTGATTTCGGGTGACTAACGGACACATCCGGACTTGAAAACTCTGTTGTTTTTGCTGGTGTGTTGCAGGGTGAAAAATACTCTATGCGATCGCGAGGTGTCAAATGCGATCGCATAGGTCAATTGGGAGGCCAGGAAAATATACTCTGTGCGATCGCAGGTGAAGGGACGCGATCGCAGAGTAGAAGGAAAATTAGTTGTGCGACCGCATAGCAAGTGGTGCGACCGCACAGGAGAAGGCTGGGCGCGTGAGGGAAGAAGACAAAAGCACTGTGCGATCGCGTGCACAGTGCTCCGATCGCGGAGGTCTGGGGAAAATTGGTCAGTGCGATCGCGGAGAGTAAAATAACTGGGCATATTTAAATAACCCTTCCGCGACTTAAACCCTCCTTTTCACCATTGTTGTACGGAAAAGAGTTCTTGGGGGCGATTTTGAAGAGGGAAATTCCTGTTCTTCATAGAGGTAAGTGTTTTAGTCACTAAAACTCGATTATGAGTGATTATAGAGCATAAAACCAGTGTAAATTCATGGAACAATCAGTAGAAAAATTGAGTTTTAGGGCTTGAGATTAAGAGACCTTTAGGGGTCGATTTGAGGGGTCAAACGGACTCCGATTTTGGTGTTCTTTATATGTACGGACTCGTGAGGGGACGAAGAACACTTTTCTATAAACATTTCTGAGTTTCGGGACGCGGGACCGGGGGTCGGGTTTTGACCGGTTTCGGATTTTTGGGTTTATTTTGATATTG
>ML282532.1:27376-43881 GCA_005239495.1 Nicotiana undulata | reverse complement strand
TTAGCTATATTAAGATGTCTCTATATATATATAAGCTATATTCGATATACATAAGCTATATTCATATATATATATATATGTGTGTGTGTGTGTGCGTGTGTGTGTGCGTGTGTGTGTATTCGATATATAACATTAGCTATATATATATATATATATATATATAAAAAAGCTATATTCGATAAATATAAATGTATATATGTTATAGTATAATATATATATATATATAGTGAGTGTGTGTATGGTATATAAGCTATATTCGATATATATAAATGTATATATATTAAAGTATAATATATATACTAAGTGTGTGTATAATATATGAAGTAAATATTAAATATTATTTATTTAAAATCTTTTATTATTTATTCACATACACACGAATATTAATAAATTTAAAAGCGCTTTCCGCCCGAAATCGGTCGGAAATATTTAGTTATAATTTATTTCAGTTGGTTAATTAAATATATAATTAAATGTATAAACTTCCGACCGCAATTGGTCGGAAAGTTGAAATTTTTTTTATTCAAACGTTATTGTTGAACATTATATAAATATTTGATATATTTCCGACCAAAATCGGTCTGAAACCCGAAAAAATTATAATAAATAATTATTTTTCAATTTAGAGAAAATGTTGACCAAATATTTGACCAGTTTCCGACCGTTTTCGGTTGAAAATTTGGTAAATTTTGAAAAATAATTATTTTTCGAACAGTGTTGACTAATGTTTGACCAATTTCCGACCAAAATCGGTCGGAAACCAGAAAAAATTATAATAAATAATTATTTTTCAATTTAGAGAAAATGTTGACCAAATATTTGACCAGTTTCCGACCGTTTTCGGTTGAAAATTTGGTAAATTTTGAAAAATAATTATTTTTCGAACAGTGTTGACTAATGTTTGACCAATTTCCGACCAAAATCGGTCGGAATTTTTTTTTTTTGGCTGTCCCCAAATTTTGTTGACTTTTGCGACCAACTTACTCTTATTTTCGACCGAATTCGGTCGGAAAATTTCAGACCGATTTCGGTCGGAAAATTTTCGGACGGAAATAGCCTGATTTCTAGTAGTGATATAGATATAATATAATAATGTCCCAACTACAGTGGTTGGTATATATATATATATATATAGAGAGAGAGTATTAAATAAGAATATCTCTGAGGCTCATTACTCAATTCAGTGACAAACTATTTAGAATGACGAACAATCGTTAGCTTGTTGAACACTATTATAGATGTTACTTCCAATATATTTATATTTAGAGTGAATCGAGGCTCAATATATATAACGTTCGATCATCATAAGGCTCGGTATAATTGTACCCAGCCACATAGAGCTCGGAGCTCGATAAAACCCAAACAATAATTGTCGTACCCGGTAGACTATAGCACGGCTCGGTAGAGTAAAATAGGTACATATATATAATACATGTTGGACTCATGGGATCACGTTCCAAACCTTTCAGAGTGAAGTAAGTTCGTCGCATCTTTGATTAACATTATAGGCATCCATACAACAACAATAATATAATTCACCATAAGCTCTCTGATTACTTCAACAACCATTTTGAGCGGCAAGCTCGATTTACGATTAACAACATATTATTTAATACAATTCCTTTTCTATGAATTTGCCTACAACATCTATAACATCATACTTATGCTTACCATATCACTTTCAGCACAAAACATCATACGAAAATCTTTATAAATAGTCCACACGCCTAGCAACTTAACATTTATTGTCAACTTCTTATTTTTCATGTTTTCTTCTTCAATCAACTTAATTGGCACATAGATAGGCTTAACAACAAAAGCCATAACATAATAATATTATTTTTAACAATTTTAATATTTCGCCTTGAAACTCTAATATATAATGGAGGGACTGATTCTTACCTTAATCAACAAGAAAAATACTAAATTGTAGGTTACTTCACTTCAAAGAATCCTCCCAAAATAGCTACAAGATGAAGAGCTACAATCTAGCAAGCATCACGGGATTTCTAGCGTTAGATTGGTATTTTTATATTTGGTTTTCACTGTAGAATCATGTAGATTGCTTTAAGAGTGTTTTGAGAGAGTATAAGGGTCTGGTTGAGACAAAAATGAACCCGAATGAGCCTTACCCCGATCTTTAAAGGTTGAAGAATCATCCACCGCCTAAATAGGTCCCATAGGGGCTGCCTGCATAGTCTCACAGAAAGGTGAATATCTCTCTATTCCGATGTCGTACTGATGAACAAATTAATGGTTGGAACTATACTTGTAGATCTTCAATTTGATAGGTGGAACACCCCGTAATTATTATTACATTGAGAGAAAAGTTTTGCTATATTTGACGTAATTTTCAGCACATTTATAAATGTAACTTATGATGACCTTTAACAACTTTTGTTCCACAACTTGCTTGACTTCAGAACATAACACAAGACTATCATACGACCAAAATAACTCATAACATAAGCTCGTTATCATGTTAAGCACCCTAGTCTCACCCCAACAATATATGTTTTAACATTTCCAGCTTGTCGACTTTCGACGATACTTATTTTCTTAAATTCGTTTAGCTTCTAAGCCTTCCAACTTTCTTGGCACTTGTTATTCATGATCTTAAATATTTATAACCTCCCAGGTAACATTATTAACTTACTTTATGTACTTTCAAAGATGATCTCATTTCTGAGCTTACATCAATTGACCTAAAACGTACTCTTACGTACGAAAATATGGGGTGTAACAATGTGTCACCTCACTTTCAACATCAATACGACCCTATGGCCCAAGATCAATCATTCATCTCCTCAAGTCTCAATATGCCAACAACTCATAGTACCAATATCAAAATATCACAAGGCGTATAACGACATACAACAACTCAGCTCAAACCCGTGTCTCACAAATAGTAACATCAACAAGATGTGAGATAACATATAAAGAGTGCATAGAGACACAGATATAATATCATGATTGAAAATATAACTACAGTTAAAGCAAATAGCTCAACATAGAAAGAATAACCCTATTATGTCTCAACTAGACAAGCATATAGCCTAGACATAATTTCTAGTTGAAAAATAGCTCACATAGTCATACAAGTGGAGAAAAACGATATCAAAGAAATAAGGTAATAAAACAATATACCTGGATCATGAATAACCACTGTCATGACCCAAAATCTACTATAGGTCGTGTTGGCGCCCAATGCCGCAGTTAGGCAAGCCAACGTTGATTTAATTTTTATTCATACATATTATTACTTTGAAATTATTAATCCCCAATAATTTAACAGTATAAAATAGAATTTACAGAGTAAATGATGATAATTATGTGATCTATGATAACAACAACCAGAATGAACTCCCAAAACTCATTGTTACAAGTGCATGAGCATTTTCTAAGAAGTACAACAGTAATACAACATTTGTCTATAATGTAGTTAAGACATGATAAATAAATAGTACAATGGGGACTCGGTGGGCTGCGATCTGTAGTCTAGATTGCATCTCACATAAAGTCTCCTCAACAGGTGCACCTAGGCGCCAATATGATCACCAAAACACTTGTCAGTTCCTGCATATTTGGTGCAGAAGTGCATCATGACTACATAAATCAACGCGTACCCATTAAGTAGCTAGCCCAACCCCGGAGTAGTAGTTACGAGGGGACGACATCAACACTTACTAGAAGTCCAAATGAATAAATAATATGGTAATTTCTAACGAATATGAGTGCACGTCAATAGTGGAGTAAATCTGTAATATCGTAATATTCCAATCATCCCTTTTTAAATCATAAATCCCTCGGTCTTGTATTCTACCTCACTACCTCAAAACGTTCCAAGTATCAATATCAAATCAATAAGAAGTACCGTAAAATGTCGGGCATCAGTGGAAGGTTTATCTTGTGAATATTCGATCTACTAGCAATAATGCACGATTCTGCCGAGGTCATTCCGTCCGATCCAGAATAATGCGTACACTACAGAGGGTCGAGCGGCACGAACCATAGATGTATCTATATATTGCCGAGGCGTTCATACCGCTCTTACAAGAAAGGAAGGAAGTTTTTGAATCACAAGATAATGGTTTACAATATAGCACATGAACACAAAGTGAATATAATCTCTTACTGTTTCTCAATTTCCTTACCAACAACTCAACTGATAGGGATGGGCCTAAGATATATTATATTTCTAAATCAAGTTTAATCATATTTTCAATTAATTAAGTCAACAGAATAAGTTCAAGTAATTCAAATATTGCATGATAAAATCCAGATTTATACGGACATAAACATGTTTTAGCTACGTACAAACTCTCATCACCTCGTACATACGTAGCACCCACAACTAGTAGCACATAACAATTAATATCACCTATGGGGTAGTTTCCCCCTCACAGGGTTAGACAAGAGACTACCTCATTTCGAAGTTCCATAACCGGCTCCAACGCCATTCTAACACCTCAAATCGATGTTCGTCGATCCAAAGATGTTCAAACAATGTGAAAACCAATCAAAATATATCATAATACCCAAAATTAATCGATTTAAACAATTCCCAACTCCGCTCAAAAAGTCGATAAAATCAACTCCTTGGGCCACATGCCGGATTCCAACATATTTTGAAGATAAACTTTACCCATAATACCACGAACTCAAATATATAATTTATTTCAAATTTCATGTCCAACTTCATGGTCAAAGTCCAAAAATATCAATTTCCAGGGTTTTCTCCAAAATCCAGAATTTCTACTAATTTCCACGATTAAATCCATACACAAACCATGTATTTAACTCACAACGTGAAGGAATCACTTACCTAGTGATGGGTGACGCAGAAGCTCCTCCAACATCGCACCAAGATTGGCTCCCATGGAAGATTTGAGATATAGTGTGCCAAAACCCACTTTTGCTTACTTATACATTGCCCAGGCGACCATCTTCGCGAACGCGACATGTCTTTCATGTTCACGAAGCAATACCAGCTCCAGCTTCAAAACTGCCTTTCGCGAACGCGAGTCAAAACTTGCGAACGAGATGCTTTACCGGGCAAACCTTCACAAATGCGGTTCACCCTTCGCGAACGCGAAGGCTAAAATTCTCACCAGCACAGTTTCCCTTTCGTGAACGCGATGCCCCAATCACGAACACGTAGCTTCACCTTCTTAACATACGCGAATGTGAGGCCCCAGTCGCGAACGCGTAGCACAAAATCCAGCAACCAGCAGATCCTTCTTCGTGAACACGTGAACACCCTCGCTCCATGAAGAACAAAACCAGACACCAGACATCAGCCACAGCAACTCAGCCAAACTTGGTCCGAAACCACCCTGAAACACACCTGAGGCCCACAGTACCCCGTCCAATCATACCGACCAGTCCCAATACATGACAAAAACCTGCTCGAGGCCTAAAATTGCATCAAACAACATTGAATCTAGGAATCACACCTCAATTAAAGCTTAGTAAACTTTAGAGCTTCAAACTTCTACATTCGACATCGAAACCGATCAAATCAAGTCTGATTGACCTCAAATTTTGCACACAAGTCATAATTAACATTACTAACCTACTCCCACTTCCGGAGTCAGAGTCCGACCCCGATATCAAAAATTTCCCTCCCATCAAACTTCCCAAAAATCATCCAAATTTCCATCTTTCACCAATTGACACATAAACGACCTACGGACTTCCAAATCAACGTCCAGACACGCTTCTAAGACCAAAATCACCATATGGAACTATTCCCAAACTCGAAATCCCAAACGGACATCGATAAAATCAAATTCCATTTCAACCCAAACTTAGGGAAATTCATAAACATTGAAAATGCTAACTTTCCATAATAAGCGCTGAAATGCTCCCGGACTACCCGATACTCAATCTGATAGGCCCAAGTCCAAAAGCATCATATGAACCTGTTGGAACCTTCAAATCTTGATTCCAAGGTCGTTTACGCAAATGTCAAAACTTAGTCAACTCTTCCAACCTAAAGCTTCCAAAATTAGAATTTTCTTTCCAGATTAGCTTCGAACTTCCTGAAATTCAATTTTGGCAACACGTACAAGTCAGAATACCTGAAGTGAAGCTACTCAAGGCCTCATAACGTTGAACCATGTGTTAGAGCTCAAAACAACCGGTCGGGTTGTTACAACCACGGTGCGCGCCTATGTGCTCGACATCTCGCATATACATCACCCCCAATTCATAACAGATATCATAGCCAATGGGGTTATTACCACTCAAACCAAGATTAGTCAAGATAAGTACCTCATCCAGGCTAGTCTTTAACCCGATATTGCGTCAAACCCCCGATCTAGCCCTCCAATACTCCAAATCCAAGAAACGCTTCATCTGAGGAAGTCAAAAATGCCATAGGAAGCGATCCCAATCCATAAAGCTTCGATCTTTGAAGAAATTTTCAAAAGTCAACAAAAGTCATCCAGGGCACACGTACCCGAAATCCGAACACAATACCTAAATTCAAAAACCGATAACCTGCCAAGTCCAAATATGTAATTAGTTTCCAAAATCAAGTCCAAACCAGTACTCAAATATCCAAAATACACCCTTTTAAAGTGTGGACAAAAAATTCAAATTTCCTTTCAAATTCTAAGTTTTAGGTTTAGAAATTCATGGTTAATCAATATATAAAATCAAATCCAAGTGGAAATCACTTACCTCCAAGGTAGTGGTGAAATTTCTCTTCAAAATCTCTTTTTCTCAAAGTCTAGGTCTCAAAATATGAAATAATGGGCAAACTCCCGATTGGACAACTTAGATCGCTGCCAGATCATACTCTTTGCGATTGTAGCCAGAATCATTGCGATCGCGATGCAACAATATGTGTTTCCTAAGAACCACTTACGCGAATGCGGCATGGACAATGCGAATGCGAAGGCCAATTGGCCTCTCCACTCCGCAAACACAAGGGATGTAAGTGAACACAGAAGAATGTTGCCCGACCTACTCCCATCACTTCATGAACTCGAAGGCATGTTCCCGAATGCGTAGAACCAAGGACTCAACTTTTAAATTCATTGTGCGAATACAACACTAGGAACGCAAATTTAATAAACATCTTCCTACCTGCCAAATCCTTCTCTGTGATCGCAAAGCACTGCAACACATCAGCAACACAACAAGTCCAAACTCCACAAAGATGATATGAAATCAACCAGAATTAAATTTGAATCCCTTGGGACCCCGTCCAGTCATAACAACAAGATTAAATACATTATCCAAACTTATCCAAAGGCTCAAAATGCCACAATTAACATCAAAACCAATAATCGCATATCAAAATAGTTCTCTTAACTTCACGAACATCTAACTTGCAACCAAGCTCCAATTCAACGCTAGCCCATCCAAATTTTAACCAAAGTTTTCTCAAAGGTTCCATTTAACTAAAAAAACCTATTGCAAGTTCTGGAACAACAATACGAACCTTATACCATCAAATTCAACACCCGGACGAACTTGTGAACTCTCAAATTATTCAAATTGTCAACTTTCGACAAATAGAACCAAAGCTCAAACGACTGGTCGGGTCGTTACATTGTCCCCCATTAAAAAATACATTCGTCCTCGAACGTGCCAAGAGTCATTCCAAAAGCTTCCAATTCGTTGTATGGCTCATCCTAAACATGTCCATGGGTGCTCACGTCACCTCAATCCATACGGTCCCATTGACACAATCGTGATTGAAAATTCTCCCTCCAACCTCAGCTTCCAAATCCTTAGAACCAAATTCCAGCTTCCAAGAATCCCTCTAAGATCTGACTCTTATATATACACAATGTATCAATCTCAACAAGTTATCCATAAGTATATCCCCAAGATGCAATCACACACATCGTCGCTCATATGCCTATAGCAGTATCTTCTGACCACAAAAGTTGCTCATTACCAAATTCAGTACCGATAATATAACTCATGACACATAAAACCTTGTTACAAACCTCGCAATACTCTAAACGATAAAACATGTAAAAACTCATAACCACCCATAAAATCAATTAGTCATGGAGTTCTATCACTCGACAAGAACCATTGCCAAATTTTGAGTTGATTAGTGACATTCTTATTCCAAACATACATTATACAAATTTGATTGTACTAATTCCAAGTCCAATAACCTTGTCTCACCCAGTACAAGTTTCTCGACCGACATGCCACATCAAATACCATCAAGAACATCATATGATGCGATCCATGCGCTAATAAGAAACCACTCGAATATGATCTATAATGGAAAGGAAACCAAAAAGGGAACTTATCCAGCAAGCTTAACATATACAATAGTAAGAGCATAATGCTCGAATTTGAAAAATCTTGTATAATCTTTCCATGTGAACAAAAATTAAGCATAACGTGCTTCGATTCTTTTTCAAATTTCATTATGATTTTGATAAGGATTATTTTCACAAATTTCTTGAATTTTGTCATCAAAAGCTTGAATATGAGGCCTCTTGGTGGGCCTTTCTGGCTCGGGCTCTGGTTCCTCATCAATGCAATTCCTTTTCTCAAACCATGCGGCATAGCCCGGATCTACTTTGCCTTTGGCAAGATCAGGTACTTGAGTATCCTCTTTCAAGTGTCGACACTCATTCCAGATTTGTTGAATCAAAGCTTCAGGAAGTGGGGCTTCGGGATATAGCTCAATAACTTGGGTACTCAAGTCTTCATCCTCAGGTACTACTTGATATCTTCCCAATTACCCTCAGGACCCTTTGGGGTGCATATGGTTGGACACTTCTCAGGCCCATAAATAGCAAATAGTTGTTCGTGGTTGACATATATATAACTTCCCTCACTGGGAGCCATCCTAAAGTCCACTCAATCTTATTTTCCTTTAAGGTTCTCAAGTGGACAATCCAAACTTCAACCTTTTCCGGGGAATTGTAATCCTTCACTCTTTCTTCATAGCTTTCAATGAAGTTGCTCTTGCTTGGACCATAGTTCATGAATTTTGGGTGATGTCGATGGTGTTCAATTAGCTACATTTGTAGAAGCATGTTGCAACCTTCGAAGAATATCGCCCCCGATTTACACCGTGTCAATGCCCAATAGATATCCGACAATATTAGTGGAGCGAGTGTGTGATCCTCCTTGGCAGTTAGGACTTGAGAAATTCTAGCCATACGGATATCAACCGTCCCCTTTTCATTTGGAAAGACCATGACACCAAGAAATGCCACTATGAAGGCGAAACGATGGTGAACTTTTCCAAGTATCATTGATTTGTTTGTTGTTCAAACCTTTTTCATGCATTTCAAACCCCTCTGGATGCCCATACTTGGAGTATAGGAAGTAGAATGAGCAGCAACCCCCGACTACACGGTTCTTTCTTATTTTCTTACTGATGTTCATGATATCAAAGAAACGGCGCACTGACATAGGCCTCGAGAAGATAAGTTTTTGATTTCTCAAACCCCGACCAACACCTGTATACCCCGCTATTTCCTCCAAGGTAGGAGTGAGCTCGAAGTCTAAGAAACGGAAGACCTTACGAACGGGATCCCAAAAGGTCACTAAAGCTTTGATTAAATCATTTCGTGGCTAACTTTCATGATATCGGTGAGAGCACCCAGATGTTCGACTACCCAGTCTTGACCTTCCTTGTCTAGATCATACCACCATATTTGGAGCTGAAGTGGAGCTTGCTCTACGGCATTCAATGGTGGATTCTGGACGGTATTCATTCTGTACCTGTAAGCGGGTAGGGTTAAGGTTGCCTCTAATTTTGAAAGACAAGATCAGCAGACCCTTTTTGCAAAGACCAGTTTTAATTTTAAAAGAAAAATCACCTAAAAGTGGCTATTTGCGCAACATCGACCAAAACGCTCATTTTTGCAATAGTGGCCCCTTCTTCCTTTTGAATAAAGTTTTGAGGCCGAAGCAAGGTACTTTTCTAGGAAAAGTGACAGACATGTCCGTTCTAAGCGAAGTTAGCCCTTCGACAATGTAAGGTGTTCTAAGGCTATTCCGGTAAGAACGGCGCAAGACTTAACCGAAGCTGGGTCGGTTTTATGTTTTGACTAATGGACATATTTTATTTATTTGGAAAAATGGGGTCGGTGCCGATAAGGTTTGCCTACGTATCTCACACCCGATGAGAATAAAACTCGCGTAGTTCGGTCAGTTTTGACATAATTAGAAAAATATGATATTGACTCACTTTCATTTCTTTTGAAATACATTTTCGTTTTCTCTCTCTTTTTTTCAAAAATTTTGGCAGAGTTTCGAGGCCTTTTCAAATATAGGGATTTTCAAACCAGGGTGATTTTTCTATTCTACCTCACTCTTGGTTTTTATATTTCTTTATCCAGTCAACACACAAACCGAAATAAATAAATGCACACGTAGCAGGTAAGATGCATCAGGATAGTCGTTCATTTTGGGTACACCTGTCCTAGACGGACGCAACACCTGTGTTGATTCCCCTAAGTTAAATGCACGTGATGCAAATAATCGTTCCTACTAGGGATCCAGCATGAGGTTTTGCTATTCTAGGTTTAAACTCGGGGATGTGTTCTAGACCTGGCTTACCCAAGGGGGAAACTCAAGCCTAGGTGGGAGCGACGTACCGAGAGCACGAAAGTCTACCTAGCCTAGTGGCTTATCCATCCTCGTTCTGATTTGGTACGACCTCTAACAGAAAAGCGGGCCATGCGAACGTGTGCACTATTTTTTAGAAGACTCAGAAGGGAGGCGTAAAAAGGCAGTTTAAATACAGTTCAAATAATATCAAAGCGATAAATGAGTGACAATTGGCACACTAGGCCCACAAAATACAGTAATATCACAATTAATAGAGCCAGATAAAATTCATATTAAAAACTCTAATTCTAGAACCCTGAACCAGAGATCATGGGTTCGATCCCCAATAGAGTCGCCAGAGCTGTCACACCTCCTTTTTCCCGAAGGGGATGGGGAGTTTTTCCAATTTAAGTGACATTATTCGAACTGAGATTATTTAATTAATTTCAGATTCTCCACTCGAAATTATTTATTTACGGTGTCCCGAGTCACCATTTATATTTTAAAACCAAATCGAGGAAATTTGACTCTGTTAAAGTATGCGAACCAGAAGACCGGGTAAGGAATTATATTAACCCGAGATAAGGTGTTAGGCACTCCCGAATTCCGTGGTTCTAGCACGGTCGCTTAATGATTTATATTTGGCTTATTTGATCTAATTACTCATTTTAGGACCTATGTGTATTTATCCTTTACCACTTTTAATTACTTGATTTATCTAAAGGATTACCTTAATGCGATTTATGCGTACGTATACCCATTTGGTGTGTCAAAAATCATGTCACGCATATGTGTACACAATTCACGACATTTGGTTTATTTAAGAAAAATAGTCAAAGTCGCGGGAACACGTACCTTGGATTTATTTGAAAATCGGGATCACTATAACACCCAACCGGTCGTTTTGAGAATGTAAGCTCCGTTCGGCAGCATAAGGCCTTGATCACCCTCACATTGAGTATATTGATGCCTATATGGTCAGAGTCAGTTACCGGATGATTCGGAGTCGAATTGGAAGAAGGATTCTAGTTTTGGAAGCTTAAATGGTGAAATTTGACTGAAATTTGACTTTTGTGTAAACGGCTATGGAATGAGTTTTGGTTGATGTCAACAGCTTCATATGGTGATTTTGGACTTAGGTGTGCATCTGACTTGGATTTGGAGGTCCGTACAGTAATTTGAGGCATTTCGGCGAAAGTTGGAAAAAGTTGAAGTTTGGAAATGGAGAAGATTGACCAATAGTTGACTTTTGGTATATCGAGGTCGGAATGCGATTCCGAGAGTTGGAACATCTCCGTGATGTTATTTGGTACTTGTCTGCAAAATTTGGCGTCATTCCGGGTTGAATTGATAGGTTTCGACACTAGTTTAGAAAATAGAAGATTTGAAAGTTCATAAGCTCGATTCATGATGCGATTTGTAGTTTCGTCTTTGTTTGATGTAGTTTGAGGCCTCAAGCGGGTCCGTGTTAGGTTATTGAAATTATTGGTATGTTCGGACGGGGTCCCGAGGGGCTCAGGTGAGTTTCAGATAGGTATGGGTTGTGTTGAGCTCGTTTTTTATGTTTCGACGTCGTTTCTTCAAGCATAAATGGTATCACATTAAACAAATGAGCTCCAATTTCTGTTTTGATTGAAGCATTAGATTTGTATCGTAATTACGGAGCTATAGTGTCACGACCCAAATTCCTATTCAGGTCGTGATGGCGCCCAACTCCGAAGTCAGGCAAGCCAACACTAGTTTGCTAACGAAATTACCTAAATTAATGAGATGTTCAAATACTTGTCCAGTTTTAATTTAAGCAGTCCTTAAATGAAAGTGAGGAAGTGTGTCAAAGTGATTTAAAGTAACTCAAAAATTGTTTTACAGCATACGACAGAGTAGCATAATACTAGTGAATCAACTACGTGTGCCAAGACCTAGTGTCACAAGTCCACAGGCGACTAGTGGAATATACAAAATAAACAAAATAGGTGTACAACTGTCTGGAAGGGGTAGACAGAATATCCAACAATAATGGAACCTCCACAGTGCTGATGAGGAACGCCAGGAAGAGCAGCTCACCGTGTAGTCTAATCCAGATGGATCTCTCAGTGACGGACACCGGAATGGTGACCAGGTGCAACAGCCTCAGAACCTGTACAATTAAGTACAGAAGTGTAGCATGAGTACATATAAACAAATATGTACCCAGTGAGTATCCCGTCTAAACTCGAAGAAGTAGTGACGAGAGGCAGACGTGATACTTACTAGGGTCAATAACCAATAACATGGATAAGTAAGGCTAGACAGAAAAGTAGTCATGAAATCAGCAAGGCATGAAGTATCAGTTATATAAAACTGCAATTTATTCTCACGAGTCACACAATAATTGCCACAAAAGCCTCAAGTTCCCCTTACACGTGGGGTAATTTATTTAATAATAACAAGACTCTCAGTCAAATACATAGCACATAATATGCCGAAGCGTACTGCCGAGGCGACGCGAAAATAAATGTGCACTGCCGAGGGTCGAGCGGCACGAACCATGGATGCATCCATTACCCCGCTCGCGAATCATACATACGACACGGGTGCTCGTAGACATACACAAAATTTGTCAGGAAATTCAGGAATTTATCATGGATTATTCTTAATTTCAGAGATTTAAGCACTTAAACTTACACATAGCTTCCGAAATTATCATGTCAATCTAAAGGATAATAAGCAACCAGGAACACATATAAAGATACAGGTAAGGCACATAAAGGCATGCTTGTGAAATCCTAAATTCTACCCGACACAACAGAGTAGTAGCTACGCACGGACTCTCGTCACTTTGCGCGTACGTAGCCCCCGCAAATAAGGACAATTCAATCGTTTACATTTACCTATGGGGACAATTCCCTCTTACAAGGTTGGAAAGGAGACTCACCTCGCGTAGAATCTACTTCCCGGTCAAGAACGCGCCCGAAACTCTAAACTTTACACCCGAGGACTCGAAACTAGTCAAATGGTATATAAATATGTCAATTCATGCTCAAAGTATGGAAATTCTCCTACTTAGTTAGTAAATTCACTATTCTTGAAAAAATCCCAAAATACACCCCCGGGCCCACACGCTCGGATTCCTGAAATTTCGAAGATAACACTCACCCATAGCCTAAGGATCAATAATATATAGTTTTTGTATGATTTCATGGTAGAAAAGTGGTGAAATTCCCTAAAGTTCATCAACCCTAGGTTACTATCCCAAATCTTGATTTTTCCACCAATTAGTAGTTAATCCCATTAATAATTCATGTATTAATCTAACTCTATGGTAGAATTCACTTACCTTAACAGTAGCTAGGTTGTGGAGAGTTCTTCTCAAGCTCTCAAGTCTTCAATGGAGGTGTAAAATGAAAGGAATGAAGGAAATCTCGTGTTTAAATGAAAATACACTGCTTGGCCTACAGGGGTTCCGCACGTGCGGCTCGAGGACCGCACCTGCGGTCTCGCGCCTGCGAGCTGGGGATCGCACCTGCGGAGTTGGACGGGAAGACTGGGCCCGCACCTGCAGAGCTAGAGACCGCACCTGCGGAACTGGGTCCGCACCTGCGGAATTCCCGCACCTGCGTCTGGGCAACCGCACCAGCGGTCTCGCACCTGCGTTTGGGCAACCGCACCTGCGGTCACACCATATCAGGTGCACCAGCTGCATTTTTAGCTGGTTTTTGGCCTCGTGTGGGGTCCGGGAGGGTCCCGAGCTCCCGTGCAATTATACCAATAAGTCCTAAATCATATTACGGACTCGCTCGAGCCTTCGGAACACCCAAAACAACGCTAAAACTCAAAATCACCCCTCAAACCCCTAGGATCAAACTTAAGAATTTCTAAGTTCTTGAATTCGGTTTCAATGCGCCAAACCGACATATACCACTCGGAATGAAACCAAATTATGCAGGCAAGTCATGAATTACATAACGGAACTACTCCCGGTCTCGGAATTTTGTACCTCGATAACATAAACTCGCGTTTCAAACCAAGTTTCAAACTTAAGGAAACTCTATTTCACTGTTTGGCGTCGAAACGCTCTCGGGTCATCCAAAACCTATTCTGGACATACGTACAAGTCCGAAATCATCATACGAAGCTACTGGAACCATCGAAACTCGATTACGAGGTCTTTTGCTCAAAATGTTGACCGAAGTCAAACTTGGCTTTAAAAGCCAACCTTAAGGAACCAAATGTTCCTATACTATTCTAAACACTTCCAAATCCCGAACCACCCGTCCCCGCAAGTCACAAATCATGATAAGCCGCTACTAGAAGTCTTATTTAAGGGAACGGGGTCCAAATACGCAAAACGACCGGTCGGGTCGTTACATATAGCATAAAGAATCGTCGAATTTGGACATCATATGAGGAAGTTATGCTCATTTTAGTGTCGGAGAAGAGATTTGGTGCTGCTGTTTCGCATATGCAAAGTTGTATCTGCATATGTGGAGCCGCGGGTGCGAAAATTGGTCCGCAAAAGCGGAAATGGCAGCTGAAAATGCGCAGGTACGGTCATTTTTGTCGCAAATGCGAAAATCCCTGAGTATAAAAAAATCAGATCGCGTCATTTTAGTATTTTGAGCATATCTTGAGTTCTAAAGCTCCGATTGAGGTGATTTTTGCAGAGTTATTCTCGTCTTTTCATGGGGGGAAGTATCTAAGTATAATTTTTGTATTTTAATATGATTATAGAAGTTCATTTTTTTGAATTAATCCATGTTTTGATTGGAGAATTTGAGGTTTTTATCAAAAACTTTTCTAAAGAGAATAATTGGATTTGAACATCGATTTGGTATTAGAACTTGATGAAATTAGTATGGTTGGACTCGTAATTGAATGGGTGTTCGGATTTTATAAATTTCGTCGGGTTCCGAGGTACGGGCTTTGGGTCGATTTTCTAGATTTTGTAAAAATTGAGACTTTATGATCCGAAATAGTTCCATATGAGTTATATTTGTGTTTTGAAGTTATTTTGATTAGATTTGAGGCGTACGAAGTCCTTTTCACCCGAGAAGTCCATTTTAGAGTACCGGGTCGTCGTCTTTGAGGTAAGTATCTGTCATAACCTTGTGTGGGAGAATTACCCCCTAGGATTTGAGTCTTCTATGTTGATTGTATCCCTTGTACGCGAGGTGACGAGTGCGTGCTCAGAATTATTTGTAGGAGGTTGGCCTTTTAGGGTTCTTAGGTTATTGTATTCCCTGTGTACGAACTTGTACTTGTTATGACTGCGTTCTTGATTGCTAGTTTCATCTCTACCTGCTTAAATTAGAATTACTTGCTTTTAGATTCACTTTATTGCTTACTTGATCTTAATGGATTTAACTGAAGATTTTTACCCTTCTATCGTTACGCTATATTTTTCATAAACTACCTATTTAATTGGAATTAGTATTATCTCACTCTATAATTGTTTAGCATTAATTGGAGTTATGATTATCTTTTGCGGCTTACCCTTATGGGAATTGTTGAAAAATCTCTCGTAATTGCTCAACCTTAAAAGGAATTTGGATAACCTATATCTTAGTCGACTTGCCTTTATTTGGAATTAATTGCCTTGGGTTGGCTTCTTATTGTTGACTTGAACATTGTGGATTCGTTGTTACGTCTTGTTTCTCCCTGGTTAAGTTGTTTTCCTTACTCTTAGTATTTCTCTTCAGCGGTTATTCCTTGTGAGTGAGTTTTACGGTTCTTGTGATTTAAGTTCTTGTATTGATTTGCTCGTCGTACATCGCATTTCTATCATTTGTTGCTTTTGTACCTGTTGTGGCGATGTACGGTGTATTTCTGTCATGTTATAGTTGTCATCCTTGTTGGTTGCATTGCATATTTAAATTGGGGACTACGGACGTATTCTGGGAGATCCCCCCTACAATGAATATTTACTTTTGGGAACTACAGACGTATCCCGGGAGATCCCTCCCCCCCCCCCCCCCCCC
>ML282532.1:0-27274 GCA_005239495.1 Nicotiana undulata | reverse complement strand
CGGTTTCCCCGGGGGCCCCCCCCCCCCCCCCCCCCCACACACACACTGCATATTTACTTTGGGGACTACGGACGTATTCTAGGAGATCCCCCAGCACTGCATATTTACTTTAGGGACTATGGACGTATTCTGGGAGATCTCCCCATGTACTGCATATTTATTTTGGAACTACGGGATGGGATCCCGATAGATTTCTCCTGTTGATATACATGTGTTCGGAGATGATAATCTTCTACGCTTAGATGTGACAGGGTGACCTATAATCGAAGAATATTTACTTGAAAAATGTACCTTTTGAAAAGTATAGTTGAAAATCATTTAGCTTGAAGAAAACTATGTTTGAAAGACTATGGTTTGGAAAGGTATATTTGAAAAGCATTTAGTTTGAAGAAAACTATGTTTAAAAGATATTTATTGGAAAAAGTATATTTGAAAAGCTTTTATCTTGACGGAACTACGTTTGAAGATTTATCTTTCTGCAAAGTACATATATATATATATATATATATATATTCGGAGGAAGTATATTTCAAGGAATTTTCTATTTGAAAAGATTATATTTTAAAGCTTTCAATATAAACGTGCGGGTGAAAGTTTACACTTGCAGATTTGACCAATTTATTGGGGCTGTTGGCTAAGGCCTGATTTGGGAACTATTGCAGTGCTGAGTTATTATTTGCGCTTACTGTATTGTGATTTTCGGATTTGGGTAGTGTTCCCATCCACCCCTTTGTGTGTTATTTTTGTGTACCATTGTTGTTTGCCTTTTTTCCTTCCTTATTGTAGTTGTTATGTTGTTAGCCAATTTGTGTAGATATTAGAAAGATGTTATGTTTCCGTTATTTTTGTACTTCTGCCTGTTTAGTTTATTATACCAGTGGGTGTCCTGACTAGTCCTCGTCACTACTTCACCGAGGTTAGTCTTGATACTTACTGGGCATAGCTGTGGTGTGCTAATTCTACAATGCAAATTCCAAGTTTTGCATAATTGGTCGATTGATAGTTAGCAGCGCGGTTGTTATTGTGGAGACTCAAGGTAAACCTCTACAGCGTTCGCGGGTTTCGGAGTCACCGTCTTATATTTTTTGTTCATACACTGTTGTACTTATTTTCGAACAGTGGTAATTAGAAATTTTAGTATAAATTCTTTAAAGTTTATGACTTGTACCCACCGGGTTTTGGGAAGATGTGTAATGTATAGAGATTTATTTAAAAAAGCATCTAAAAGTTTTGTTATTATGATTTATGTTTATTTAATATTAGGTTTACCTAGTCCTTAAGACTAGGTATCATCACGATACCCTATGGAGGGAAATTGGGTCGTGACAATCATGTCACGCGAACATGTACGCAATCACGATTGTATTTTAAAATCCGCGCCTAAAAGATTTCTACGAGTATTTTATTAAGGCGTTTTATTTACTAAGAGTGTTTGACCATGGTCACCCGAACATGTACCTTGGTTTATTTTAGTATCACAACTATGCCACGCATGCGTGCACATAATTGTGATAATTAGTTTAATTATGAGTACCTAAAGTCATGCCTACGTCTCTAATAATATGTCGTATATGTAGGTGTAAAGGTTCAACACTAATGTGACACATTTGTTTGTATCTAATAGGGTAGCTTATCTACAAACTGCCTATCAGGCCCAGATTTTTAGAAGTTTGAGGCCTGATAAGAACTGAGTCCAAATAGACTCTAGCCCATGATTATATTGTCCATTGTTTGGACCATACTACTGAATCAATTGAAAAAGAATTTGGGCATGTTTGAGTCCAATTGGACTCTGACCCAACTAAGCATTTAATTAGTTAAACACATTTGATTCAGAGGTTGGGCCTAGTAATAAGTCTGAATGACTCTGGCCCAATGCATATTTATTTAAATGAGTTTGAATTTAACATTGTTAATGACATATGTAAAATTTACCTATATTTTGTTTATACCTTAAAGCAGAAGTAAAAGGATCGTTTAATGAAACAAATCGAAATCTAGTTAAACTTGGCTAAATTTCGTATTGATTTGCCTAAGTTTTTCATTTAAAATGCTATGCTTAAAACTCATTTATATTTAAAAATCTTAAAGTGATTATCTTTAATCAAAGTACTTCTTTAATTTAAAGACTAAAATCTGAAATACAGTTTCAGGGACCCTATTGGTTTGGGCCTAAAACTGTATCAAGGCTTGCTACATCAATTGTCTTGTGAACAACCCAATTTCATACAAATTTGAGTTAATACATTTAATCACTTTAAAAAAAAGAGTAATAAATGGCAAAAATATTAAGCATGAGAAGATGTAAAAAAATAAAATTATTACATTTTTTGCTTTTGACTAGCTGAACACTAATAATAAAATCTGCAAATTTTTTGGACTATTTTTTTTAAACTTATTTTACTACTGCATAAGAACATATAGATCTCATGAATATAAAGCTTTAAACTGATTTCATGATTTGCTGACATTTTAACAGTACAATCTAAATTGCCTAAATAATCGATCCTTCATGAATTTACACATAATATATCACTCTACCAGCATTATTTATGTAAAGCATCAAGTTACATTCAATCCAACCATACACTTTATAAACAGTAAATGCTACTTCATAGCAAAAAGAAAGAAAATTTACATTGCTAAAGAAGTACCTTGACCGCAGCAAGAGAAACGAAAATAGTAAGAAAATAAGTCTCTGAACAAACTTTGAAGCAAAGTAGCAGCAATGGAAACCAGATTTCCAAAAATAGGAAGATGTTTTTATTTTATTTTGAAAGATCAGGACTGATTCTCAGAAAAAGAAGAAGGTTTTTTCTCCTAAGGATGAAAGGAAAAAAAAATTTAGGCAGTGCAGAGATTTCTGTGTGAAATAATGTTACTCAAAATCTGTTCTTCTCTAATAAAAAGGGAAGTGTGTATTTATATAGTGAGGATGTGAAAAGGGATAAGAATTAAGGTACAAAGAATGTGTCAGAATTCCCTATAAATTAGGGAAAATGGAATCTTCTTAACAGAAATGGACAACTCTCCAATTTTTAGTACCTTCCTTATCTCAAAAAATAGACAAGTGTCCATATTCTGGATATTTTTGGATCTTATCCCTTTTCCTACTCAGTATTGGACAGTTATCCCTATTCTAGAATGTTCTAGTGATTTCAGAAGAATTTTTTTTTTAATTTAGAATTTTCATATTTGACCTTTAAAGGCCTTGGATATCCTTCCGAACCAGATTGGTCCTAGGCCTGAGTCAGGTGACTCTTGGCCTGGGTTCTTTAACTTTAATAAAGCTATGGGCATGTCTTATTCAGTTAGGCCCAATTCTATGAACTAAAAGGAACGGGCTTATATAATGAAGCCCAATTAAAAATAATTAAATAAATGGTAAATACTTAACACAAGAAATAAATGCAAGATTAATACAAGGTAAATAAAAAAATAAAAAATAAAAATAAAAAAAAGCAGAATGTAAATAAATAAATTACACATTTTTAATGAAGCCCAATTAAAAAATAATAACAGTAATTAAAAAAAATTCAGAGGAATCCTTTCCGCTACGTTTTCTATAAATTTACCTAAGTTTTCTCTACCGGTCATGAGCTATCTAAGTGTCGTAAATCTCTCTCGAGTAACTACCACAATTTACTAGGCATATTCTTCTGAATTACGCTAGCTGGCACTAAGTTACGGCTCACTCAGATCGCACCAAGGTTTCGTTATTCCTAATCCCATATTCAAACCCTCTGTATTGATCCCTCATATATGTTAGAAGTGATGTTGTTCAATAACTACCTAAATATGCACTCTCTTCCCAGTTTTTACATACTAAATAGGCACAGTCGATTGAGAGGTCTTCAACCAACCACAATATAAATGTAGTTGAACAAATAGAGAAAAAGATACAACAAATCTAAATCAACGTAACAGGAAAATCATCTTCCAATAGAGTCCATCAAGATCCTATATTAGAAGTTTAGCTACTCATACTCATAGTAACAATATCCCAAGTATTTTGCATAAATAAATTACAAAGAAAAGATAAAGGAATGTAGAAATCGATGATTCGATCGCCCAACAGTAGTTCCACGAGCTATTTTTGCTTCCGGTCGCAAAACTCCTTCAAAAGTTGTGTTTAATGTCTATTTATATATGTAGTAAAAGACCTAAATGACATAGCCCAAGTCCAAGTCCAACAAGGAGATGAAATAAGCCTTCAAAATCCAGACCAGGCTCGCTATGGACCGTGTCTCGCGAGGAATGCGAGAACTTTGCGGCGCCTGTTTCCACGCGAGCTCAACCTCGCCCCACCCCTCGCGTCGCCTGCTTCCACGCGAGCTCAATAGCTCGCCTTGCCAGCTCTAACGCGAGCTTCTAGGCTTGCTTCGTCTGGTGCCTCATTTTTCCGCTGCTCAATTCTTTTTTTCTTCTTTCCACTGTTTTCAGGCACGCTTTATACTTTAAATATTCCTTTTGCTCTAATTTCATCTCCAATGTACCTACACATAAAATGGACTCCATCACGCGCAAATAAAATATAATTTAGCATTAAAGCACCTAAAATGTAAGATAAATAATATACTAAAATATGAAATTAAATAATATATTCTGAAAGATCAAGATTGATTCTCAGAAAAAGAAGAAAGTTTTTTCTCCAAAGGATGAAAGAAAAAAATAATTTAGGCAGTGCAGAGATTTCTGTATGTAATAATGTTACTCAAAATCTGTTCTTCTCTAATGAAAAGGGAAGTGTGTATTTACAGAGTGAGGAGGTGAAAAGGGATAAGAATTAAGGTACAAAGAATCTGTCAGAATTCCCTATAAATTAGGGAAAATGGCATCTTCTTAACAGAAATGGACAGCTCTCCAATTTCTAGTACCTTCCTTATCTCAGAAAATGGACAAGTGTCCATATTCTGGATATTTTTGGATCTTATCCTTTTTCGTACTAAGCATTGAGCAGTTGTCCCTATTCTAGAATGTTCTAGTGATTTCAGAGGATTTTTTTTTTGAATTTAGGATTTCCATATTTGACCTTTAAAGGCCTTGGATTTCCTTCAGAACCAAAATGGTCCTGGGCCTGAGTCAGACATGACTCTTGGCTTGGGTTCTTTAACTTTATAAAGCTATGGGCCTGTCTTATTAAGCCGGGCCCAATTCTATGAACTAAAAGGAACGGGCTCATATAGTGAAGCCCAATTAAAAAATAATAATTGTAATTAAATAAATGGTAAATACTTAACAGAAGAAATAAATGCAAGATTAGTACAAGGTAAATAAATAAAATAAAATAAATAATAAAAAAAAGGCAGAGTGTAAATAAATAAATTACACTGTTTTACTCTTTTTTTTAAGTTATCTAATTAAGTCCATTTAACTAACAGAATATATCTACTCTGATTTTGCATATTTTTTAATTAAGTCTGATTTAATTAGTTAATTAATTATAACATAATATAACTAAAATGATAATTAAAAAAATACATAATAGAATAATATAAAAAATGCATAAATAAAAGTGAAAAATAACATAAAGAAAAAAATGTGAAAAATAACAGAAATAATTAAAAAAAATGCGTAAATAAAATTAAGAAAGGCGGAAAATAACAGAAAAATAGTAAAAAGCAAAATTAAATGGGTCTAACCGTGAAAAAACTTTCATGCCAAGACCCTCATCTATTATCTAAGATCCTTGACGGGAGATCTTGACATGAGGATTTTTTAGCGGTTAGGGAGGTTTTGGCAGATCTAGGGTTTCGACCCTTTTAGATCCAAGATCTAGGGATTTTGGTTGGGTTTTTTGGGATTTGGTTGGTAGGATGAGGTTCAAGGATGTGAGGAGAGTGTATGGTGTGAGTTTGAGGGGTTTTGGAACTCCACCGCCGCCTTAGGCGATTTCTGGTGGCGAAGTTAGGGTGGCACTAGGGTTTTAGCCCTATTTTAGTTTTAGAATCGTTTGTTTATTGTGGGTTTGGTTGGTTGAGTTAGAGGAGGATAAGAGGTATATTGAAGTTGTTTTGGTGGTGTTTGGAGGTTGGCCGTCGCCGATGGCGAATTCGGCGGGTGGCGCCGCCGTTGAGGAAGTGGCGGCGACAGAGAGAGAAGAGAGAGATGGGGAGGCTTTAGGGTTTGGGGAGTTGAGAGAGAGTGGTGAGTTTGAAAATGAGGGGGGTGGAGGTTTTAGGACGCTTTTATATTAAAAGGGGAGGGAGTTCCGGACAGTTTGATCTATTGGAGATCAATGGCCAAGATTAAAAAGGGGAGAAGATGGGTTGATTGGGTTTACATGGGGCTGGACCGATTTTTAAAGGGTTTGGGCTTGGGGTGTTTGGGTTAAGTTTGGGTTTGGGCTAGTTTAAATTGGCCCAATTTGGCCAAGACCCCTTTTTTTTTTAAATTTAAAAAATTTAATTAATTTAAATAAACCTTATATTAAGTGCTAAATTATCTTAATTTGTAAAATTACACTAATTATCTATTTGTATTATTTACACAATTAGTCAATCTTAAATTTAAAAGGGGAAAAAATACTTAATTTAATACTAAAACTAAAAAATGTCAAAAACAAATAACTTTTTGTGATTTTCTTTTTATGAAGTAATTAAGTATGTACTTAGGCATTTGAATTAAATTAAAAACCTAATAATGCAATATGATGAAGGTTTAAAAAATTTTGTTAGTTTTCATAACTAAAAATCCAAATAAACACAAAAAATCCCTTAAAAATCTAAAAATAAATAGGACTAATTTATTCATTAATTTTGTAGGAATATTTTGGTATGGTGGAAATTACATGCTCACAACCTAGGTCTGACAACTTCTCAGCTATGGGTCTCGTCACGACATCACTACAGGTCTAGGTTAGTGTAATAGTGGCCAAGTCTTGAAAGTCGAACTTGCAAGACATCAAATCTTTCATCATTTTGGCATACCCAGTCATCTCCCTCAAGGCGTCAATCAGTGGAATGTTCACCTCTATTTGTTTTAACATCTCCATGAATTTCTTATACTACTCCTCCTTCTGATATTTGGCCAATCTCTATGGGAATGATGCTGGAGGTCGCTTCCTTCCTATGATTTGAGTTTTATCATGCTCAGGCACTGCTTCTACTGCCTCATTTTCCTTCGCAACCTCTTTTTCTTTGCTTGTGCTCTCTTGTGCATGTTGTATCGTTATCTCAGTCAACACTGCTGGATCATCTACCTCAATGGGTCCTGGCACAGAGTTTCAGTTGCTCGACTTTCGTGAGCAATTTCTTGCTCTAGATCTAGGTCCCTATCATTTCTTAGACTTACTGCCATAAGCTGTTCCGGGCCTTGATCTTTTGGATTGACCTGGGTGTCCGCAGGTAACGTTCCTTAGGGACGATTATTCAGAGCCATCGATACCTGCTCTAGTTGAATCTCAATGCCTTTTATCACTGAGTCATGTGCGTCCACCCTCTCTTGCATTTTTCCATTGGAACAAATCAGTTGTTGCAACATTCCTTTAATTTCAAACAACCCATCATCTTGTTTCACTATCTGTTGTTGAGGCTGTTGACAAGCTAGCTGCTGATTTTGCTGGTTGTATCCATGTTGCCTTTAGTAAAGGCACAACTTGACCCTGTGGTCACATAGCTCCAGGATTGCTGCTATTATTGTATTGTTGTTGTGCTGGTCTATATTGCTGATTTTGTTGCCCCCAATTCTGACCATCTTGCCTCTATCCTCCATAGTTGGTCACATAGTTCATATTTTCCTGATAGTTCTGGTTGTCACTTTTCGCACTCCACGAGCATACATGTGGATGGTTAATGCGTGGTGTACATAAGCCCCCATTAGTCGCTTCAACATGTGTACCTGATGCTTCTGGCCTGATTCATCGATCTTTTGGTGAGGATACTCATTCGCATCATCAGAGTGGCTATATTTTTTGCTATGGAGTTATTTGGGTCCAAAGCCATTGAGTGAACGACAGGAGTGATCGTAGAGCCTCTTGTGATCCATCCTGAGTTTTGAGACATTTTATCAAGTAGGATCTTGGATTCTCTGAATGATTTGCTCAAAAACGCTCCACCTGCTGAAGCATCAACATCCCATGTAGAACCTCTGGCCCAACATCTGATCTAAAATGCCATGATGTAGACACTTAACCAGCATACCCTTGAACCTCTCCAACGTTTCTTGTAGTGTTTCTGTTGATCTCTGCTTGAAGCTCAATATCTCATTAACTTGTTTGGAAGTCTTATTGGGTGGGTAGAACTTGTTTAAAAATTGCTTGACTAATTTCTCCCAAGTAGTGATGGAGTTTATAGGGAGTGAATTAAGCCAAGTCTAGGCCTCTCCAGTCACTGAGAATGGAAACAATAATAACTTTATTACTTTCGGTGTCACATTAGGTTGCCTTTGTGTGACACATATCGACGGGAAATTTTTCAGATGTTGCTGAGAATCTTCAATGTAAAACCCTGAGAACAGTCCCTTGTTCTGCAACAAATGTAGCATGTTGTTTGTGATTTGAAATGATTCTGCTTGTATCTGAGGGACTGCAATTGCGTTTGCCAGATTTTCGGCAGTGGGTTGTGCCCAATCATACAAGGTTGCTTCTGGCACAAGAGGCTCCACAACATGATTGTTCGGGTCATTCACATTATTTCCGTTGTTTGGATTTTCTCTTACGTCATCCATGTCTAGTTCGATTTGTTCTATTGAGTTCTGTTGTTTTTGCCTTTCTTGTTTGCACGATTTAGTACCTTGAAAACTTTCTCATGATCTGATAATGCTTCGAACAATTCACCAGTTCTTGAGGAGTTTCTAGGCATGCACATGTAACACCCAAACTACAAACGTTATAATTTAAATGTATTTAGTTTAAAATGAAGAAAATTGATTACACTAAGAATTCTTGCACTTCTTTTAGCTGCAATTAATAACATCGTTAATTCCCCGAAAATGACGCCAAAATTTGATCACGCCCAACTACGCCTTATAAAAAGGACTAAGCGGTCGTTGCAAATATATTTCGGTTAACAAGTCTAGAGTCGAATCCCACAAGGATTTAACCTATTAAGCACAGCTACTAGACTCGTACAAATTCACGCAATCAATCTTTAGAAATATTTAAATAACAAATTGGATGTTTAATACTAAAGATCTAGTCATGAAAATGCAGTAATTAATAACTAACTACGAACAGGTTGTCGATAAGATTTGGAATTATCTACGGTTATGATTTTTCCTATTGTCAGAATCCTTTCTGCTACGTTTTCTATAAATTTGCCTGAGTTTTCTCTAACGGTCATGAGCTATCTGAGTGTCGTAATTGTCTCCCGAGTAAGTACCACAATTTACTAGGTATATTCTTCTGAATTACGCTAGCTGGCACTAAGTTACGGCTCACTCGGATCGCACCAAGCTTTCGTTATTCCTAATCCCACATTTAAACCCTCCGTATTGATCCCTCATATACGTTAGGAGTGATGTTGTTCAACAACTACCTAAATATGCACTCTCTTCCGAGTAATACACACTAAATAGGCAGAGTCGATTGAGAGGTCTTCAACCAACCACAATATAAACGTAGTTGAACAAATAGAGAAAAAGCTACAGCAAATCTAAATCAACGTAACAGGAAAATTATCCTCCAATAGGTTCAATCAAAATCCTAGATTAGAAGTTTAGCTACTCATACTCATAGTAACAATATCCCAAGTATTTTGCATAAATAAATTACAAAGTAAAGATAAAGGAATGTAGAAATCGATGATTCGATCCCCGAACAGTAGTTCCACGAGCTATTCTTGCCTCCGGTCGCAAAACTCCTTCAAAAGTGGTGTTTAATGTCTATTTATATATGTAGGAAAAGACCTAAACGACATAGCCCAAGTCCAAGTCCAACAAGGAGATGAAATAGGCCTTCAAAATCCGGATCAGGCTCGCTATGGACCGTGCCTCGCGAGGTAAAACGCGAGAACTTTGTGGAGCCTGCTTCCACGAGAGCTCAACCTCGCCCCACCCCTCGCGTCGCCTGCTTCCACGCGAGCTCAATAGCTCGCCTCACCAGCTCTAACGCGAGCTTCTGGGCGTGCTTCGCCTGGTGATTTATTTTTACGCTGCTCAATTCTTTCTTTCTTCTTTCCTACTGTTTTCGAGCACGCTTTATACTTTTAATATTTCTTTTGCTCTAATTTCATCTCCAATGTACCTACACATACAATAGACTCCATTACGCGCAAATATAATATAATTTAGCATTAAAGCACCTAAAATATGAGGTAAATAATATACTAAAATATGAAATTAAAGCTGTATTCGAGGCAATTGCATGGTATTCGATTATTTACGTAAATGCTTGTTATTTCTCACCAACAATTAAATGTAAGTCTACTAAATGGTTTTCGGATTATTTTGCTCGCATCTTTATCATTTCATCAAGTGCATACTACTTGTGTAAGTGTAGGTAGTTCCATATGGTATCTTGTACTTAGACCAAACTTGAAGGCTTATTCTTCATGTAGACATCATTACCCTTATAAGCAAATCTGTAGATGACACCAAACAAACAAATTAAATCTGACCTCTAAACTAAAAGCAACATACTTTATTGTGTGAAAGAGATCTTGTGTGGTATGACTCAAACTACCCACCAATACCCAAACATCCTTTCCTTTCAAGTCTTCCAACCCTAGTGTTCTAAATTCAGTGAATCACTTTCTTTTGATACTTCTGCCAAATGCCAACTATACTAAATTTGTAGGGTATTACATAATATAGCAATTTAAGTTTCCTTTTGATAAAAGAAATTCTTAGAGCATCAAGTTTGCTTTCAAGAAATATTCTAAAATTACTATAACTACTATAAAAGTCTACTTTTTATATACATAATTAAATTCCTTTTCCTCTGGAAATACAATTTCTTGATTTTGACTTTATGTTACAACTAAATAAAAAAGATTTTCTGTAAGGAAAAGCATGCCTTTTCCTAGGCATGATCAGGACCACTTTATTTATTTATTTATTTTTATTTTTTTGGGGTGGGGGAGGCATGAGGAGTGACTCCTAGTAGTGGCGCTTTAATTAAAGAAGCCCATCATTATCACAAGCAGCAGAAATGTAATTCTCAAAAATTCCATTTGGTTTCTCGTAAAGATTAAATATATATATATATATATATAAGTGACAAACCAGAACGAGACTCTTGAGTTGTCTTCTCTTGTGAAACTCAAAAAAAGCCTCCTTTAAAAACCAAATAGTTGAAGTGTCAGTACATATCGATGGCTTTTGTTGGTGACAACAGACCGAAAATGGCTTTGATTTTCTTAATTTTAGCTTGTTTTCTGCAGCTCTCAGTTGGAGTTAAGTATGAGGTTGGAGACTCAGCTGGTTGGACGACTATTGGTAATGTTGATTACAAGCTATGGGCTGCTAATAAAACTTTTCAAGTTGGTGATACAATTGGTATGTCCTTTCCTCTTATATTCTCTAATTGTATTATGAGAAGAAAGTTTCAAATACTTGTTTAATACTCTTTCTGGAGGATGATTCATAAAGCTCCATTTTCTAGGTTTATTGTCTTGTTTTGTTGAAATTTAGATATTTTGGTTCAACAGAAGGAGATGTAAAATTCAAACTGTTGTTTGTTCTAACTTTATGGAACTCCAATAACTAGTGTCAGTCCCCTCTGTTTGCCACTTTCAACATTAAATTATATAAAAATAAGTATTCTCTTAGCTTTTGGGCACACTTGCACTGCACAAGAATAGCCTTTTGCTCTGTTTTAGCCTTGAAGTTTTTTAACTTTCAGACAAACATGCACTGCACATTTTCTTTATAGTTGCAGGATAGGAAAAAATAGTCAATTTAGCTTTGAATAAATAAGGGTAAATTGAAGGTCCCCACCAATATCTTTCTCCTGGCCAAGCCTTTCAAGAAGATGGACTTGTGGTACCTCAACTATTTAAATTTCCTGCCTGCCCATAATTCAGAAAACTACTTACTAGTACTATATTAAGTGTCCAAGTACTAAATTTACTAGTGGCCACATTTGATCACTTTTCTACTTAATTTGGATTGCTATTGAATTGATTTTGAGTGATCAGTGTCACGCTTTCATGATTGAAATTCGAATTCCCTCACTACTTGTAGTGGCCAAGTCCCAACCACTAACTTCTAACACCCCTGCACCATATTCTCATTGTTTTATCCATGGCTCGCTATTTTTGTTCATTTCCACTGATCAAACGATCGATCTGTTCTATAAGCCCATTAGTTGGATGGGTCAGTGGTTTTAGACATGGAAGACGTGAGATCGGTTCTCTTTACCACCAGCCTCTTCAGTCGCACCAGACTTGTCTAGTGTGGTTTATATTTCCTGGGGCTTTGCAAGCTATTGCACTGTGAACTCATCCCGAAGGATAACGGACTCCACAAAACAAAACAATCGTTTTCTAACTTTTATAAACAAAATTGTATCATCAAGCTACTTAAAAACTAATTAAAGGGAACTGTCTATAGTAAGTGTAGATTACTAACTTGGAAACTGAGTAAGAATCCAATTATATTTCCTTACTCGTTCTAACGATGAAGAATTTGTGACAGTATTCAAGTACAACCCACAATTCCACAATGTGATGCAAGTGAGTCATGGTGAGTACCAGTCGTGCAATGCATCTTCACCAATTGCAACACACACAACAGGGAATGACTCCATTACCATTACAAGTCATGGCCACCATTTTTTCCTCTGTGGTGTACCTGGTCATTGCCAAGCAGGCCAAAAAGTCGACATCAACGTTCTTCGTATCTCATCATCGGCCTCTCCAAATCCATCTCCTACTTCCAGTCCCCTCCCTGCTGTAGCAGCAGTGCCTGCTCCTTCTCCTAGTCATGCCTCTTATTGCCTTCCTAACAAAATTGGTATTGTTATGGCTGTTTCTTTACTTCTTTTTAATTTTGCTTAAGGAAGAGGGTAAGTCTTTTTAGGTTTCTACATGCAAGTCTTTGGTTATGGCATATGCCAATGACCCAGTTAGTATCTCTTGTTTCCAGAAATGTAATAATTGCAACACAGTATGCCAGTTTTGTCATGTGGTGATATAAAGTTTGTACTTTTCGTTTCATAAATTTTACATAACAGCGAAAATGTGAGGTATTGGTTGACATGGTTCAGAAACATAAGCTTATAATATACTGAAATCTTCATTAGTTTTTATGCTCAAATCAAGTGTTTAACCATCTCTTGACTATCGATGTTAAATGAACGCATTTGCAACTTCTGCTCCAATATAGACATCGCATACATGCATATGTCTTGGAATTAAAAGATCATAAAAAAAATTGAACAAGTTTTCTATATAGTCAAAGCATAACTTTTGAACACTTGTACTATAACTGTTACTCAAGATAGAAATCAAAATGAATCCCTTTAGATTTCTTTAGTTTGAACTAAGAGGATAATCCAAGGTACAAACATATTTTTCCCCAATCAGGCTGTCCCAATTCAATAGCATGACTTTTAATAGCTCTTAAGCCCACAAGGTTATTTAACGTAACGTTCCTTCTTTGGGTATTTCCTTTTAATGCTAACTTCGGGTGAATATTAAAAGCAATTCATAACATACTTTAAATAAAATAAGGTAAACAAGAAATAAATATTATCCTTTTCCTATATGTCAGAAATAAATAAAAGCCATCCAAATTGCGAGGGAGCACAACTTTTCAATTAACTTGTCATACACAATTGCAAGAAGTAGAAAAAATTGATCTGTTGCTATAACCCCACGACTCAAGGGGAAATGAATACACTATACATTTCCTAGAATCTATTTAAGATAGAATCAGATCTACCTACTGCAACCAAAATCTTGAGAGCGGAAGCTGGAAACTCAACTTTACTGCAGAAACAGCAGCACTCCCATTGGGATTCCATTTTAAAGAAGACCATCAAGAAGTGGTTGTCCAGCATCTACGTTCCTCTTGATCCTTCTATTGTTACCTTGTGTACCTCTGAGTAACCAAAAACAAGTCGTGTAAATTGCTTGAGCTTAGAGGAGTAACACTACAAACTACTATTAATCCATTGATGGAACAATAACTCTATCCAAAAAAAAAAAAAAAAAACTGGCAGATTTAGACTATGCATGATTGATACCCTTATTCCCATTTTCAGTAATGACTTTTGCATAAAAGAGATCACGATAATATATTGTTAGATGCACTAAGTTATAAGAATTGAGCACAAAAGTTCACAGGCTATGCAACAGGCATGGTCTGTGCGGAGCTACTACGACAACTTCTTACGAGTATGAGACTGTAATATAGTTCACCAATCCGATAACCAGAAGTAAAATGACTTGCATATGCTGCAAGACAAATGTACATGCGACATCCACCAAAGCCGACCAGAATAATAAACGTACAAGATGAAATATGTGAACTCCCTTCCAATGCAATCTGCTAACCCAGCAAGAATTTGACAATTTGGGCGAGCGAAATAGATTAATACGGGTAAGAGAGCTGAGCCATTAATGACCATACCACAATATAAGTGGGCAAAGTAAAATTAAAAAAAAAAAAAAAGAGGCTTGAATCACTCGCAACTCAGTTAATCTGGAAATACTATTGATCGTTTTCGTGTTGGTGGCTAAGTGCCAGCCTTTTCTTTCCTGAGAAATACTAGTCTTCTTCTTTAAAGGAAGTATGTAACATTCGTAAGTTTTCCCTCCGGTCTTTTGGTCAAGTAAACCCAAATGAATTGTTTTTTGGGTTGGGCTTCTGGTGCTAATTTCATTGTTTTTCTTTTTCCTCCTTCCCTCTCTTCTATTTTTTCCTTCTTGGTTCCAGACAAATCTATTCAAAACCTACTAAAGTTAGTTGAAGGAAAACACGTATGCACCTATTATAATATTAATATTGTATCAGTAACTTCAAGTCTTCAAATGAAAGAAACAATTGAAGTAAAATCAGGTGATTGTTCACAAAAATATATACTAGATATGAGTTAGGCAGGTTGTCATGTTGGGCTAATCTCAAAACCCATTTTAACAGCAATAGGATTAGTTGGGTTGGATTATGATGTTATCATACCTAACTCAGTTTGTCCAGCTCACATTTAACTTAACCTAGTCACTTTACCTCTAAAATAAAGACCCATAATCTAGAGATAGACTAAAGGATTTGATCCTCAGTTTTCTCTTACGGATAGGAGTAAGGTCTGCGTACACTCTACTCTCCCAGACCCCACTAGTGGGATTTTACTGGGTATGTTGTTGTTGTTGTTGTATTCTGCACTATCAGAAATCTGTATACTCTCACATCAGACGTATTTTGTTCTGTGTTATGAACCACCAACGATGCTTTACTTTATGGAAGACCTATTTGCATCCACTAGTATACATTTTAGGTACTTGTATTGTAGCTGTCACGGGATAACGGGGAAAAAATCAGGTGCACATCCATACTAATCAAAACAGAAAAGATGTCCATCAGTATGAGTAAAGAAAGAGACCTTACACTAGTGGATTGGAGCTCCAAGGCCGCCGAATCATCATTATCCTGCATTACAAAGTCTGGATTATTAACATCCGTTGAAAATACGGTAACCACTTTTTTTTAAATTAACCGAGAAATCCTCAGTGAGCTGGTCCAACCCCTGTTGGCCCACAGGGTTGAAATTCGGGGTAGTATGGATCTGCCCCTCTATCCTCTCCCAGTTAATACCCTGCTCCGTTCAGGTGAATGGTTTGAACTGAAAACTTAACCACTTTTAAGTATATATATGAAGATAGGTCTAGCTAGTACCTCAAGTATCAGATCTTTTCGAGTGATCATGCCAATAACACGAGCAGGACGTGGAACAACAAGTAAGTGCCTCAGTCCTAGTTGACGAAAAAGATTATAAACCTGTACCATTAACAGAATGTCAAACATTTTGATCATTTGAAGTTCATCATGGCTAAACTTAGTCCCAGTCATGAGTGAAATAAACTCGTCTTACACCTTCAGGCTCAAAATAACTAAACCTAATTTTGCCATGTTGTCTCCAATTCCATGCGACCGTTAGCAAAATAATGCCTTGAAAATTAATAAAGAAAAAGCATTAGAAGAAGCAAAAATTAGAATAAGTGACTACATTACCTTGGTTAATGACATGTCTTCTGGGACCACGTAGGGAGACGGGTTTAAAAATGGGGCAAGATCAATGTACATCTCCAGATCATCTGAGGTGAAATGGATATCATGGAGAGATATCCCTTTACTAGAAACGGGTTTCACAAATTCACTAAGGTTGTGCCTGTGAAATACAGAATCCGTAAAATTTACATGTAGTGGACAAAGAATCACCAGTAAGCAATCCTTGGTAATATTTCAACTGAGTTACCTGATTGGCAAGAGATCGCCTCTTGAATCACAGGGTAAAGGGCTATGCTGAAAATCAACTTTTGATTGTAGAAGCACCAATAAATGACTGCATAATCAACAAGATAGAATAAATATATTGCTGAAGTCTACTGATTATGATCTTGGCACAGAAGTCTTTGTAACTTCAACTAATGCATTAATAATAGAAAAGATCATCGCTATCTCTCACCTTCTTAGTATAAGTCCAATAACAAGTGTCTCCCCGCTTCTTGCGTGGTCAACAACCTAAAAATCAACGAGTAAGAAGAATGATCGAACAAGCAGATAGCTTCCATTAAACACTGCAGAGGGACAAAGCTTAACTTACAGGGAAACCATTGTGGTTATTGCTCCTCAATATAGAAACTACATCTGCAACCTTCACTACCCGCGGGAAGTATACAACCTAAAAGATGCAGGAATTAGGGGCGATTAGTGAGCCAAAATTTGAACAGCCACTGCACAGGTGTGGGCCAGAAGAGTATTAAGCATTCAGCTTATTAGTCATGGTTAAATCAGATGGTGTTCCCAGCAGCATGAATGTAGAGGTCATTATTGAAGTATCATGGATACAGAGCTGCTTCTACTCTTGCATTTAGCAGAAATAAATAACAAGAAAGGAAGTAAGACTTCAGCCATCCAAATCAAACAACAATGCTAGCTCAATAACTTCAACTAGAAAAGGGTGAAGAAACCAACAACCGTTTTGGTTCAATTCCGGAAAAGATGACCTTCCACACAAACAAGGAAACAAGCATCTACTATATGGACCGGAACATGACAAGGGCACTGAAGAAACTCTTACCTTTTGATTCCCACATGCCTCCTTTGCCGTCACATATCGCATTTGATACTTTGGTCTAGATTCAAGTAATGGGATTGCCCTTAATCTAGCCTGCTCTTCATATAACCCTTCATTAAAAGCATCACCAACAGCCTACACATGGGTGACCCTTAGTCCTATGTCAATGAAAAGACAGCTGGAGAGTATTGTAAGCTGTCCAGCATCAAAACTCACCTTTGAGATGAGAAGAACCAGCATTATTAGAGGTAATAGCTTTAAGTTATTTGTAATCTCGACCATAATGACACAGAGAGATACAGTCATGCGCATAGAACCTCCAAGAAAAGATGCAGCACCCAGAAGAGCATACCTAAAATTTCAACAAAAAATGTTTAGAAGACTTTAGAGATGATTGAGAAGAAAATAGATAGTCCAGTGCAAGATTATGATGTGAAAATATCTGCATATCAAACCTAAAACCTCAAAGTAAAGAGTGGAATAGCTCAAAATTTTTAAACACCCTAGGCTTTTCACAAAAACTATTTTTGATAAGGTAAGATTATAGCTTTTAAACACCTTTATGTGTTCCTTCTTTTTTGGGGATAAGGTAAATAATTTATTTCAATCCATAATATTTTTTAAAAATAATTCTGATAAAATGCAATCAATCATTTCAAGACTTGCAGATCCAGCGACATCGAGTTGGTGGAAAGATCAAACCACTTTCATCTGGCACTTTAGCCTAATTGCCATCAATTACACGAGCCAGTCTAAACTGACAATGTTGAAGAATCAGCATAACCATTGATTTGCTTATTGACTAGAGATCCCCCAAAATTTTAGAAATCGTTGACTCTCTTTCTCTCTCAAGCAAGCAAGCAAAAAGGTACAGTAGGATATCACCCTAAATTTGCTTATTGATTAGGGATTCCACAACAATGCAAAAGTAAATGGACAACACCATAGACTAAAGCATCTCAAATATTAGTTGCGACAAAGAGTGTACAACACCCCACCATTGTAACTAAAAAGATATTATCTTGCCGGTGATCATCCACGGGATTAGTCAAGTCAAGTTGATGCAGTGCAAGTTGATGCAATGCATAATCACTTTCATTTTTGTTAACAGCACAGAGACGCGGTGGAGTTAACGTTAGACTAGTGGTTTGGAAACAGACCCTAGAGTCTAAAGGTTTCATGTTGAGCATGATTTAAACAAAGTACTTGAAGTGCAAATTTAGTGACGCACCGCATGAGGCAGATGTGGAAGTGAGGATTGATACACAAGTAATATCCGAGAGAGGAAGCTTCAAGTATCTTGGGTCAATAATCCAAGAAAATGGGGAGGTTGATGAGTATGTCACACATCGTATTGGAACGGGGTGGATGAAATGGAAGCTTGCATCTAGTGTCCTATGTGATAAGAAGGTGCCACCTAGACTTATAGCATGTTTAGCCAAGCTTCTCCAAGCCAAAAGCACTATTTTTTTTTAAAAGTGTTTTTTTCCAAAGTTGAAGTGTTTGGCCAAGCTTTTAGAGGGAAAAAAAGTGCTTTTGAATAGAAGCAGAAGCAGTTTTGGAGAAGCAGAAAAAAATAGCTTCTCTCCAAAAGCATTTTTTTGAAAAGCACTTTTGAGAAAAATACACTTAGAAACAGTTTTTAAAAGCTTGGCCAAACACTAATTGCTGCTCAGAAGTGCTTTGCAAATAAATTAGCCAAGCACAAACTGCTTCTCACCAAAAGTACTTCTCAAAATAAGCTGGTTTTTGCAGCTTGGCCAAACAGGCTATTAAAGGTAAGTTCTACGGAGTCGTCGTTAGACCAACTATATTGTATGGGGCAGAATGTTGCTAGCCAAGAACTCATATGTTCAGAAGATGAAAGTAACGGAAATGAGAATGCTTAAATGGATGTGCAGGTAAGGAGAGATAAGATTAGGAACGAAGATATACGGGGCAAGGTACAAGTGGCCTCCGTGGTGGACAAGATGAAGGAAGCAAGGTCATGTGAAGAGGAAAACAAATATCCCAGTGATGAGGAGCAAGAGGTTGGCAGTGATAATCGAAAAAGAATTGCGGAGAGATAACTAGAGAGGACATGGCAAATCTTCAGCAGACTAAAGACATGACCCTAGGTAGGAGAGCATGGAGATCAAGGATTAGGGTACAAGGTTAGTAGGTAGTCGAGCAATTCCTCTCTCTGCTAAGGGACGCCACGGTTACTGTTGTTTCCTTTAATTTGGTTATCTTACTATTTTTGCTACCAATAATTTTCTTTTCTGCAGTATTTTCATCATAGCGTCTTTACTCTTGTATTTTCAAACTTACTTTGAAAATGTTTTTCTTTAGCCGAGGGTCTATCAGAAACAACATCTCTACCTTACACAAGGTAGAGGTAAGGTATGCATACACTTTATCTTCCCTGTACCCCACTTGTGGGGTCGCATCAGGTATGTTGTTGTTGTTAGAGAGGGAGGTAAAATTGCAGTGGAGTTTCTCATAACGATTTCTAAAACTAGGTCTAATTTTGTTAAACTAGAGGGAGGCCTAGTAGTTGCCTCCCTTCTCTCGCATCTCCACCCCACCCCACCCCAAACCCCACGCAGAAGACAAAGCGAAATGATTATAGGGCTTCCAAAAATGGTTCCTCTCGATTAAATTTTCTCTATTAAAGAATCATGAAGCACACTTGCTCCGTTCCTTGAACATCGTTCCTTGAATATCAGGGTATCTGCTTCCGTCGACTGTGATAGCTCACCTCATTTGAAAGTGAAAAAGGAGATCCAATATAGTTTCTAGTGACCATACACTTAAATACTCGGAGGAAATCAGAAGTAGGCAGACGTTACTTTTTCAACCAAAAAAAGGGTAAAGAAGAAGAAGAATTGCGCTCCAGTACAAGCCTCCTATGTAGAGGTTTTCACCTGAGGATAAATCGATAATGTATATGGCTAAAATGAAGGAGTAAACAAGAAAGAAATACTTACGTCCCCTCTTCAATATTCAGCTTCCTGTAAAAGCTAACCACAAACATGCCAACAAGACGTCCATAAGTTGATCCTATCATGATACCTGGCACAAACTGACCTGCTGGAACTGCAGTTCCAAAGGTCACCACTGCCAAGGTGTAAAACATAACCTGACAGACCAATAAATCAACCATTAGTTTCCTGCATAATTGTGACCCACCAAGACATAAGAGGTTTTGCTATAACTTTCTTCCCTAAACTGTATAATTGACACCAGAAAAAGAGTGCTCTTAAGCACAAGAACTCAAGCTGTGTTGGCAGAGAAGCATAAAATTTGAAGATTTAAAAAGAAAAGTTTCAGAAATGCATGCTAAACAAAGCGGTTCCTGCCTCAATCACGTTTCACTCAACACACAACCTGAGCACAAGAATAGCAAAGTTCCAGTGCAGATAGAGAATCATATCCCACCCCACAAGAAACTCACATCCCAATACTTCTAATTAAACTCAAGACAACATTACAAAATTCTTTTACAATGTTAACTTTCAGAAACAGCAGTTCTATAGGGATTTCAATACTGATTTCATGTTTTGCTAAATTTTCAAGCACATGATTTTCCTAAAAATTAGCAGTAACACTTCATCCAAATGGAAAAGTTTGGACGACACCTAAAAGTCATGAAGCTATCATCTTGCACAACCACGAACGGGAAGGAACTAGGGAGAAAAATAACAATTATTCAATACCAAAAATGTCAGTAGGCTTTGAGCACTGAATTCGTGAGCTGTCTTGGCACTGAATAAATTCCTTATAGCGTCATCCTGCAGACATGTATGATACAAAAGCTCCATCAGCGAAAAGGAAACTTGACAGCATTATCTAAAATGAGAGCAGGTTCAAAAATTGTTTAATGACCTGAGTGTTGAAGAATATGGTTGCGAGATCATTGTACTCTTTGTTGTTCTGACAGTAAAACTGCAAATTCACAAAATTAAAGCATCACCAACAAAGAAGATATCAAGAAAAACAAAGAAGCAAATATCAACACGACCCAATACCACAAAGATAAATGAAACGTTTCCAGATAATTCAGCAAAGCCTGGAATTGGACTAGAAATGTCAGCACATAATTAATCAAACCACAGTCGTAAATCAACTGCTAGTCCTGGATGGAGTATGCATAACAGATTTGTATGCACATTCAATTGCTTCGAGCAAATATTTTCCAGATACACTTTTTCAACTTCAACGTCAAATACTCTCTTTTTTCAAATTCAAACCAAATTATGTCCAAACACTAAACAGATTCAAGAACCGTTCCCTTGGAGGTAGGAATAAATGCTTCACCTATCTAAGAGAACATAGACTTAAAACAAAGAGGACAATAGTGTGAGAATGCACAGGAAAAAAATTTATTTTTTATTAACAACGATACATTGAGCCTATATATATTACATATTCTACTCCTACTACATATGGGACTAGGACATATTCTATTCCTACTACATATGGGACTAGGACTATTTACATTACCTCTAACACTCCCCCTCAAGCCGGTGCATACAAATCATATGTACCGAGCTTGTTACATATGTAACTAATACAAGGACCAGACATACAAGGCAATATTCTACACTACAAAATAGGTTCTAACACACCACCGGAAAACAGAAACTATTCTGGAAATCACTGTTCACTCCGGGAAATCAATGTTCGAGCTGGAAAAAATAAAAGTTGTTAGAAATTGATGTAATTTATATGGGTAGCTCGAAATCACTGGACGAGTAAGTTGCCCAGAAGAATTTTTCTCAAAAAGTGGCCGGGATGGCTCACACGTGCCAGAAACGTTACTGTAGCTCGCTGGAACGGTAGATCTGACGGCACGTGGAGGCGCGTGACTTTCTGCCGGAGCGAATGACTGGGGTTTTGTCGCCTGACTTCTCCGAACAAGATGGTAGTGTTGGTTTTCGCACAACAATTACCGATGAGGAGATAACACAAATTAATCTTGAGTCGTCAACCGGAAAAACGCACGGTGACTGACTTTTCTGTTCAGATGGGACTGGAATTTCTGGGGTTCGGTCGCACAAGGGTTTTCGGATTCAATGGTGGTACTGGTATATGCACAGTACCACTGTAGCAGTGATGAACCCCGGGAACAAGACGAAGTTGCCGGAAAATTGCACGGCAATGAGATCTTTCTTCCCGGATGTCGTTGGAATGACGCACATCGATAATTTTCTCGCTGAAGCTCCGATACCATATGAGAATGCACGGGAGAAAAATCTTTTTTTTTTACGGATAACGTTTGATATATTAATAAATAAGAAGTTATTTTTTATTAACAATGATACAATGAGCCCTATATATATTACATATTCTACTCCTACTGCATATGGGACTATGACATATTTTACTCCTACTACATATGGGATTAGGATATACTCTATTCCTACTACATATGGGACTAGGGCTATTTACATATAATTATCTAACAAATAGAATTGTGGAACCATGTCGCAGAGACAAAACACAATTTTACTCTCTACTTTTTACAAGTAACTTGTATATACGAGGACCCAAGCAAGACCCAGCCTGTGTTGACAAAGAATTTAAGTATCAATAATGATCCAGAAGAACAGATTAGTTAAGAAGCAAGATAGTCAGGTATCCACAAGCACTACAAAACAAGCCCATTAAGTCCATAAAATGCTAAGCCTGAAATTTTTCATGTAGGAAGCTAAGGAGCCTGCAATGCCAAACAAAAACGGAACTGTTGCCTGTACTTCTCCAGATGTCACAGCTTCCTACCCGTTAAGAGCCAATTGACATGCTTTATATGCATTAAAGAGTATGTGCATAGGATTTAGGAAGGACAACCACATGCACCATAGACAGTTACAAGCTTAGCAAAGTGATAAAAACAAAATCTATGAGAACCAAAGCAAAAGGGACCGAATGCTTTAATAAAGATAAAATAAAAGAGAAGTTATAGGTCATACAGGATCTTACATTAACATAATTGCCAAACATTCCCGGTGCTTGCGGACATTCAATCCTAGAGTTAGCATCGGCTTCAGGGCACGGAGTACATTTTCTAAAAAGTGGCAATCCAAATGAAATGGCTGACGTTATTACAGAGATGATACAAGCTTCAATAATCTGAGAGTGGGAAACCACAAAATTAGTTCATCAGGCTTAGTAAATTAATGTACACTCATCTTTAAAGATGAGAATAGACAACTGCAAGAAATTCCTGATCTTGATAAGTAAACTTACTTTAGCACGATTTCCTCTCTTGTGCAAATAATTTCTACGCCAGTGTGTTATATAGAGAGTAAGCTGATTGAACAATGCTCCTGCAAAAGTATAAGGTTGACAAATTAGTTTACCAAACATTTTCTTCTGGTATCTCAACATCTTAATGTCAGTCTTACATACCAAGAAGACCTCCTATAACTCCAATAACTGCCATGGGCAACAACTCCTCAAAAGAATAGTCCTCTTGACCACTGAGAGAATTGTAAGATGTCAAAAAAGTAATGAGGATATAATGCAGAAGAGCTAAATGAAGTTAGTATAGAAGACCTAAATGAGTTCAGAAGCTAACCCTGAGATGTCCCATATAATGAAGCCTCCAGCGCCAAAATGACCACAGTTTCCATCTTTACACCATCCCATTGCTGTACGGACAACAATGGCTACAATAGCAGAGGTAAAGAAGACCCGCCACATCAGTTGACTCCTCCACCTTTGGCCAATGATGAAACAACAATGATCACACAGCATTTATTTTTTCACAATGCCAAACATGCTAACAACTAGTCAAGTGGAAGTAAAAACATTGTATTGCTATGATTGACAGGAAAAAATAATTCAAACAAATTATAGCTCCTAGTACAGTGCAGCACATTCAGAAAGTGTACAAGGTGAAAAGCCAACAGCACTTATTCAAAAACCAGTCCACCAGCTTATGTGACAATTAATTACAGAAGCAAGCTTAACATTAATGGTTTAGATACTGCTCATTAGCAGTGTCAGAAATACAGTATACACAAGTAAAAATTGTTCATTAAGGAGAATATTTCATCTATTGCATCAGATGTACATGAAAGAAACTCAGTGTAGATATGAGAATTACCAAGAAGTGACCTCTTCAAGCGCAAATAGTACCCCACCTACTGGAGCTCTAAAAGCAGCAGCAACTCCGGCTGCACATCCACAAGTTACCTGAGTCAACAGATAAAGGAGGAAGCATTTCTTAGGGCAGAGAAAACCCCCTTTCATTACAAGAATTGTAAGGACCAGATCTTAGCTTTCATCTCCAAATTATTTTAGCATTTCCTAAGATTCATCAAGAATCTGACGCCTTATGTAGAAAAATAAGGAAATAAAGATTTAGATTGTTCAGTTGATTATTGCATCAAGCTTGGAGGGGTCTAGATAGTGTTTAAATAGGGTGTGACATAGAAGAGGAGAAATTGATATCATTTTTACAGACTTACATATCCTTATCTTTTCTTTTTCTTTTTTTGATACCCATGGTGTCTGGGCCAGATTGTGCGCACCTCAAAAAACACAAACACATGCAAGGAACCTAGAAACAAACCTGTGACCTCACTCTGAAAGTATAGGCGCTCACTCCCACAGATCCTTATCACAATCATATGGATTGATTTTATATTTACAAGTTCAGCTATCGTCGCAAGATTCTTGTAGATTCTTACCAACTTCAAATAATTAAAGAAGAGCATGTCATGTACAAGAGGGAAACACTAAATAACATTGGTTTAGTTTTTACACTGTCGGGTTAATAAAAAATTGATTTCAGTCATGTAGGTTGAAAGCTGGAAAAGACGGTAAGCAACCTGATACAGCAAGTTAAACCACAATTACGTGTAAAATTATTTACATTGTCAATGCATATAATCAGGATCCAAAATTAAATTGCATAATTATTATTGCAACAACCAAGAAAAATGAAAAAGAGCTGTTATAATCATAAATCATAATAAAGACGTGTCCTTACTTTTATAAGTATATAAATCTGGTTGCTTAAAACAAAGGATAATTGGGCAAAATCCCAACTTTATTTACACACAAGAAGGTGATAATCCACCTCTAATTGGGCAAAGTATTGTATCTAGGTTATTTTTTAACTCTAAATACTCCACTGCATGATTTTTCCAACTGTCTTCCCGTTATTAGACTTATTACTACACTGCATACTATTTGCCTCTAGAACCAAGAGTTCCACATTTTAAGAAGTACCACCATTGCACATGTACTACTTTATTGACTCCCTTTACTCAGGTTGAATTACCAGTAGACCATAATACACACATTGAATTGCACATGATGCATCTCATGTCATTTGTAATATGTTAACTTCTCCAACTTCTATATCCACTATACTCTACATGAACCACTTGTAATAAACATGGTTTAGATAAAACACTATTTGCACCTAGTGTAGCTAAATGCATGACACGTGTAATCCTTTTACATTCAATTTTTCCATGGTTCAGCTAACCGAATATCTAAGGAAGTTTCAAATATCAAGGAAAACATATAAAGAAAAATGAGATGAATGTTAACCAAACCATAAAAAGGAATGTTAAAATTTAACCCGAAAAATAACTTTTAAAAAATTATTTAATAACACAGAAAAATAACTTTTTAAATTGTTTAATTTGGCTCCAAGAGTTAAATTAATAAAACTTTATCATACACCGGATGCAGAAAAGTGTTTATGAGCAAGAACCACTCTCCACACTCTTCTTAGGACGATTGTAAAGACATCATTCTCTAGAATTCTTTTTAAATGGTAAAAAAGTAGCATAAAAAGGGAGATGCTGCATTAGCAAAAAGCTATTAACCAGCGGTTGTACTTCAAATCTCTCGGTTCCACTTATTCAACTGTCAAGACAAGCAATACAGCTCCAGTGCCTCGACATTTAAATGAAAGAAAAATGACCAACCAGGGAAGAGTAAAAACAGTGCTCAAAGTAGTGTTATTAAAAGCTGTCGTTTCCACTTAAAGCGATGAAGTGATGCGAAGTGAGGGGTTATTGCTTCATTTATGAAGCCATGCGCCCTGTTATCAAAGGCGAAAAGCACAAAAAAGCTCTAAGGTCTGTTGGGGCTTTAAGCGCAAATAAAGCATGGGCTTTAATGAAGAAAGGTGCAAATGGAGAAAAACTACAAACATGTATTTGTAGTCCAAGACTAATATCCATAACCATGAATACCAAATATATGGACAAAGAAATTGAAGAAAGTTTACAATAAAGTGAAATATCAATTGTTTGATGTCGCCTCTTCCTAATTACGCTCTTTAGCAAGGAAAAGTATGCTTTAGAGCCTTGATGACAACGCTGAAGCGCCCATTAACGAGGTTGTTAGTTTAGTAGTAAAATAGGAGTAAATAGCCTTAAACCCTAATCCTATATGTATTAGGAGTAGGACATGTATTGTCTATATATATAGGGGGTCATTGTATCATTGTATGTAGAAAATAAAAGATATTTTCTCGTGTATTCTCACATGGTATCAGAGCCACTAGTGAGAAATCCCCGCTGTGCAATTACCAGCGAGTCCGGGCAGTCACCGTGCCTCTTTCCGGTGACTCTCAGGCCATTCTTTTACTAAATCCCTTCTCCGGTGGTACTTTTTTACGAAAATAACACCACACGAAGGTGCGGATTTCTCAGGCGACCTAACCCCTGAAAAAAAAACCCCGGCAGAACCCTACCACGCGCCTCTAGACCACCTGACGCCGGCGGCGCGTCAGGCCCACGCGCCGGCGCGTGAACCACTCTCCGGTCNAAGATCGATGCTCAATTATGCAGTATTCTGTGGAGATCTATTGATTCCAAGTTGATGCCTTTGTTTCGTCCATTCCAGACATGTTATTTGGTTTGGGAAAAGGCTCGTACTTTATACACTAATGACATATCTCGTTTCTATGATGTGATATCGTGGATGACAAATTTAAAGAAACATGAATTGGATATGTCTACTTACTTGGGACAAGTACAGGCAGTCATGGAGGAATTTGAGAAGTTAATGCCAATTTCAGCTAGTGTTGACAAGCAACAAGAACAACGACAAAAGATGTTTCTAGTTCTTACTCTTGCTGGA